>CM034152.1:765342442-765355124 GCA_019776745.2 Taxus chinensis
GTCGATTCACAGTCGATTTTCCATATCAACGGGACGACTGAGCTAATAGTGAGTCATGCAAGGATCGAGTTAATTATTTCTACACACATTGTATGAGTCGAAATTATATTATCTTGGTAAATCCACTTTCCAAATGCCACGCATATATGCCAAACCACTATATATATTAATTTTTATACATTAGTATTAAACCATACAAACTTGCCAACTGCCAAACATGCCAAGAATCCACGTAGTGGATAAGCAGTAGAAGCTACCACGTGGAAGGAGGTGAAGCGATGTAGGGGGGCGGTTATGCCCACGTGGTCTTTTGACCACTTCATTTGCGTGGGGAAAATGCTTATTAAAGCCTTAAACAAATATCCACCCAAAAAATGTGGGATTCACCCACTTTAAATCCGCCTCATGAGGGATGTTAATCCCATTTCAAATGCTAAGCGGCCTATGGGATTTTTATTCCATTAAATATACATGTGCCAAATTGGGATTTAATCCCATTAAAAATGCTAAGCCGCCCATTATTGGGAATTTTTATCCCAAATTACATGGTACAGGTTTAGGATAATATTAGCCTAAGATAATATGCAAATGCATATTTAAAGGGCCCTAATTTTGTATAAATAAGGAACCTGTTCTTTGTAATAGGGGGGTAAGTGTGTGCAAAGGAGGACAAAGACCCGTTTTCAGAAAACACCATTTTTTAAGGCCCTGCACTCAGAATGGGAACTTGGAGTAAAAATATGAAATTAAGGAAATTATGAGACAATTCCAACGATGTAAGATTTGATATTTTTTTTTGAGTTATAGCCTGTTTTTTGAAGCTTTGAATGCAGATTTTAACAGGGATCTACAAGACAACTAGTTGGACAACACAAATTTCAATGCACTTCTGGTCCGAATTGTGACGTGGTGTAAACATGAAAAGTGTTAATAATTTAGAGATGATCTCAGATATATGATTTTTTTTCATATAATTTTTTTAAATCTCAATTTTTAGGTGTTTTTCTAACACAGTTTCAGGGAAATCACATTGTGAAAACACTGTAGGAGCCACAGATCGTTCTTGGGACAGTTTCTACTATTTTTTTAGAGTTCTTGGGACATTGATCAGCTCATTTGAAGGTTTTGATTCATTATTGGTTGTTTTTAAGAGTTATTGTACTTAAATTTCAATTTTATTAATGGATCGGTTCAATCCGAACCTGGGGACTTAGGAATTTCTGAACCCCGTAAACAATCTTGTTTGTTATCTAAGTGTTTTCAGTTATGATTATTTATTTGCTATACAAGTTTTACAAACTTCTATGGATGCATAATAATCAGAATTTAATCAATTTGTGGAGTTAAGAATACTTAAAATTGGTTAAGAAAATCACGATCTTTGGAAACTTTTAAAAGTGAAAAAAATACAACTCACATTTTTCAGATCATAGGAGTAGTTTAGCATTAGATTTAGGTTGAGTAAACCGACCTTCTGTAGAGGTCCATCTCAAGATGCAAGTAAAACACTTGGAGATGGTCCCATGTAAGCAAAAAGAAGAGATTTTTCATAAGATAATCTTAGGGCACTAATTTTTCATGATAACAATTTTGGCACACCCGGTGGGACATCAGAAGTTAAAATTTCTAGTTTTATCAGGTTTGGATGTGTTTCTTGGTAAAAATATAGACTTTGGAGGCTCTACAACAACATAAAGGCCAACTTAAAGCAACATAGGCTTGAGATCCTGTAAGGTAAAAGGGAGTTGTGAAGAAACAAATCATGCCGACTGTGAGTAGTGGCTCGGTAAAAGTACAAAGTTAAGCTACCTAAAAATCATGCAAAATAGGTGAGTGCTGTGAGGTTTTGACTCAATCCAACTTCAAAGAAAAGGCAATTCGCAAACCTGAGTCAAGTGAAGTGGCCAAAAATATTCACAAAGGCATTCCTAAATCCTGAGCCAAAGAACAAATGCAAATGAGTTGTGTGGTGTTTTGACCCATACCTAATTTGAAGTAATGTTTGTCTAAAAATGCGAGTAAAGTAGTCTCTAAAACCCACAGGTCTATATGAAAACCCACAACACATCTAGAAACTATAAGAATCAAAATCTATTGGTTTCAACAGGGAAAGTGTATAAGTCCATAAGAAGAATCCAAACAAGGTCTAGAATAGGAGAAAAAGGTGTCTTTGAATACCTTTAGTTATCACCAGGAAGAGAATGAAGGGGAAGAAGAGTTCAAAGATCACCATCTACACCAAACAGAAATATTTCAACACCACCACTCGGTAGACCATTCTTGTAATCTACTAGAGTTCTTAGATCCATCAAAATGGTAGCACCACAACATAATATAGGATTTTTCAATTTTACGAGTAGCAGTCCACTTTCCCTTAATGCTCAAAATATTATTCCAGTGGCAACCTTGAAAAGTATTCCATCTTTTACCGGAGAGAGTCACACTACTCCAGCTGATCATATCCAAGACATTGCAAATGTTTTTGCTATCCATGAAATTATTGGCATGGATGTGGATATGAAACTTCTAGATTCCTCATTCAAAGTAAAGGCTCTACAATGGTTTCGAAGCTTGACAACAAGATCAATTCAAAATTGGAATATATTGTGCACATAGCTTTGTAATAAGTTTGGAGAGATGGAAGACTACTCATCTTTGTTGGAGCAATTGACCAACATAAATAGGGCCCCAAATGAACTCATGGCAGACTTAAACTTCATGTTCCAAAGAATGTGGGATATAATTCTAGCTCTTGTAAGACCAATTACTGAAGGTGCATTTCTTTACTTCTTAAAATCCCTTAATTTTGCTAAAGTGCAATCTATGGGAGCTATAAATTTTCCAGGAGCCTATGCACTAGCTATTAGAGCCAAGAATTGTCTAATTCAAGATGGTAAAATTTCCCCTAGGCCACCTATGCATATTTACCCAGAGATAGGAAATCTTAATTCTAATCAAACACCTAGATTAGCTCCTATCTATACTCCAAGAAATTAGAATTCTAGTGAGGCTTTTACTTCCTCAAGTACCTCAACTAAGCTTCAAGAAGTGATGAAATAGTTGCAAGAAGTATTGAAGGGGCAACATATTTTTGGGAATGAGTTGGTGACAATCAAGAGGTATCAGGCCCAAATTTTTAAACCCTATCAGCCTCAATATCAATGAAAAAATCCCCCATATCAGTCAAATAAACCTTCTTCTCAAGTTGCAAATTAGAAGCAAATTTAGTTTCCCTTTTCTAGGCCATTCCAACCTTATAATCCCAATGTGGCCTCTTCATCTAAATCTCTGGTTCTAGTCCAAAACAGTTTGGTACAAGATTATGAGTAGTGTTTTCCTTGTGATCAACCACATAACTAAGCAACATGCTTTAATGGTGCCCTGAATCAGGATTTAATAGTGAAAGGTTCATATGATTTCCAATGAACAACTAAAGAAGAAGATCAACAAAAAAGAAACACATAAGAGGCACCTCAAAGTGACACTTCACTCGTGCATTGATAAATAGAGGATTTATGTGGGATAAATAAGTCTCTTCCTAAGGGTATAACAACAAAAATAAGATCCAAGAAAATAAATATAGATGAGGGGTAATCATCAAATGCAATTCCTTCTCATCCTTCTCTCACACTTCAAGGAGTTGGCATCTCAAACACGGTCCCAAATTCACAGAATTAGCCTAAGGTACCTATTGTATCAACTCATGTACAAGAGAAAGTGGTATTGAACAAAGGGAAGTAAAAGGACAATCCATCTACATTAAATATCATTGATCAAATGAAGAAAAAAACAAAATTATATCTATGTGGGAGTCCTTGGCCATTCTAGGGTAGAGAGATTTATTACAGGAATTCATGGCTAACTTGTCCATCTCAAATGGGCCATCCAAATATCAAGAGATAGTACTCACCAATGTAGTACAACAAAAGGAGGAAACATGAAGCCCCCACCATTCTACGTGTCCTTGATCATTGGGGATAATATTGTCCAAAATGAAATAGAAACATGAAGATCAACCCTAAAATAAAAGCCATTTCAAAAGGAGTGGTGCATTTCTACTATTGGAGTCATCAAAGGACTAAATCTTAAACTACATGCTTGATCATTGGGGATAATATTGTGAAAAGGCGAATTTTTTGGCACAACTGCATGATTGAAAAATATCCCCTAATAAACCTATATTATTCGCCAGGTAGCAAACAATCCCATATTATAGACGCGCGACAAGGGGGTAAGTTATTGATAGTGATGCCTGTAGATATTGACGCATAGTAGATTGACAAAGATCAGCGACTAGGCCTGCAGACGCACGACAATATTTGCTGTCGCGCGTCATTAAGGCCTATTTATTGACGCGCGTCAAAGGCCTTAATGTCGCGCGTAGGCCTTAGTGTAACTAAGGTCTATTGACGCGCGACAGCAAATATCATGTCGCGGTCAATAGGCCTTAACGCGCGTCAATAGGCCTTAATGTCGCGTGTCAATAGGCCTTTGACGCGCGAGGTCTGTTGATCAAAGGTCACTAAGGCCTATTCGTGCGACAAGGAGGTACAACTGACGCATGCATGTTCCCAATGTCACAAGTAAATGTTCGTCAATAGACCTTAGGATATATCTGTGAGGATTGACCTACCTCCACTCTTTGACGCGCGACACTAAGGTCTATGACATTATCTGACGCGCGACAGCAAAATCTCCCGTCGCGCGGAGCCTTCTTCACTCAGGCGAAATTTTTTCATAAGATTGGGGGATACTTGTCAGCTGACCCTGGTCCCAATGTCACTGTTCCCATGATGACCTACCTCCACTCTTTACCCTATGATTACTCAGGATTTCACTACTATGGATGCTTGTCAAGGCTCATCAAAACTATCAAGGTCTGAGCCAATCACCACATACCACATTGAGCCTTATGTACCAATTCCTATCAATGCTAACTACACAATATTTGATTAAGAAGATTACCCAAACACTCAATAGGAAGAGACTAGAATTGGAGGCATTCCATATTTGAACCTTGATGGATGGGCACACAAACGACATGGATATGATCCTTATAAATAAATGGAAGAAGATGAATTGGGTATCTATTGTCTGCATGAAGAGAAATCACCTCTCCCTAGTGTCACTAATCTGGATGATGAAGATGAGAATGAAGTCTGGAAAACGTTCCTTGATGGTTCAAGGCGTAGACAAGGTGTAGGAGGAGGAGCAGTGTTTTTGTTCGCAAAAGGTATAAAATACTACTCTGCTTTCAAATTTTAGTTTAGTTTCTCAAATAACACAATAGAGTATGAATCCCTTATCCATGGTCTACATTGGGAAAGAAGAAAAATATCAAAAACTTGTAAACATTTGGAGACAATGATCTAGTTGTGAATCAGGTTAGAGGGCTAAATGCTAACCAGAGAATAACCTACTCAAGAGCTACAAGAATAGGGTATGGGACTTTTTAGAATATTATGAAGCATTCAACATAAATTCCATACCAAGAAAATAAAATCAAGCTACTGACATGCTCACAACAATTGGGGAAACGTTTGACATTGCTGAGGATATCAAGAGGGACAAGGTTCAACCACATATCAAATTGATAGTGAGGCCTGAAGTGCCAGATAATAACACAAGTTGGTAGGTATTTGAGAGTGACCAACATATCATCAATCTTCCTTCAAAAATAGGTTGAGTTCTCTTCAAGAAACTAGGACAAGTTGGAGAAGTACTATGGAGATCAGGTAGTCCAAATTAGAATGAAAAATTTGCCTAAAGGTCTAGTGACACTAGAATCCATCTTCAATCCAAAAGACTAGTTTAGTAAAGAGAAAGAAAACATTATGGTCAAAGGACAAGATTCAAATTCCATTTCAGTTGGGGAAGAAAAAATGCTCCAAATTGGGAAGGTAAATAATCAGCAAGAAAAGCACGATTTTTTAAAACTTTGTCAAGAATTTCCCAATATATTTGCATGGAGTTATGAATATTTAAGAGGCTTTGATCCAAGTTTATCATAACATACTATTAAACTAGAGTATGAATATAAACCTATCAGGTATAAGCAAAAGCCAGTCAATCCTCACATAGAGCCTCTAATGAAGAAAGAGTTGAACAAGTTGATTGAGGCAAACATCATTTTCCCTATCAATCACTCATCTTGGGTTGTAAACCTAGTGCTAGTTTGGAAAAGAAATGGGTAAATCAGGTTGTGTGTGGATTTTAGAGATCTAAATAGAGCATCCCTGAAGGATCACTAACCACTTCCCTCAATGGAATAAATTTTACAAGTAGTAACTGGTTCAGAGAGGTTTTCACTTCTAGATGGCTATGCAGGCTACAACCAAGTCATGGTGAGAGAAGAGGATTAGTTTAAAACAACCTTCACCACAAAATGGGGGACCTATGCCTATAGGAAAATTCCATTTGGATTATCCAAAGCTGGTGCTACATTTGAAAGATCCATGGATATGGAATTCTAAGGACTGATTAACAAGATTGTTCTTGTATTTATTGATGATATTACAATGTTTTCTAAGAATGCAACTGACCATCTTTCCCATCTCAGGAAAGTGTTTGAGAGATGAAAGTAGTTTAGAGTTTCCTTGAATCCAAAAAAATGCATATTATTAGCTCATGAGGGTAGGCTCATGGGTCACATTGTTTCGAGAGAAGGGTTGACTATTGATCCAAAGAGAGTTGAAGCCATTCAGGCATTGCCTTTGCCAAGTCACAAGAAATATCTCCATAGCTTCTTAGGGAGGATCAAATTTTTCAGAAGGTTTGTGCCTGACTTTTCAAATTTAGTTAAACCACTGACAATGATGTTGAAAAAGAGCATGGAATTTAAATGGACAACAGAGGGAAAGGAGATATTTGAGGCTATTAAGTGAGAAATATCACAAACTACGACTCTCATTAACCCATAATTTTTAAAGAAATTCAATCTGTATGCTTTTGGTGGTTTAGATACAATATCTAAAATACTGGTACAACCGAACAAGGAAAATTTGGAGAAACCTGTTGCATTCTTCAGTCATAGCCTAGAGGACTATGAGGAAAGATACTCATTCATTGAGAAGCATGTTCTTGTTGTCATAAGGAGCTTAAAGAAATTTAGACACATGGTCTACAACAACAAAATCCACTTGTTAGTGTCTCATGCCAGAGTGAAATATTTCCTCCTTAGCAAGGATTCAAATGAAAAAAGGGCTGATTAGATTACCCGTGTCATAGAATATGTTATAAAAATCAAGGTAACTAAATTGGTTAGAGGAAAAGGCTTATGTGAGTAGCTGGTTTCAAATCAACATGAAGAGTTAAAAGATGAAGAAGGAGTTGTTCTATTGCTCCATGATGATCAAGAACAAGTAGTTGATGTTATACCCACACCTTACTGGACCCATGATATGATCAACTTCCTCCAAATAGGTCTATGCCCTCAGGGATTAAGAAAAACCAAAAGAAGGTATTTCAGGATCCAATACATTCCATATATTCTTATTGATGGAATTTTGTTCAAGAAGGATGTGAATGGAGTTCTCTTAAGGTGCATTACAACAAATTATATGGAAAGGGTATTACATGGATTCCATGATGGAGAAGCTCGAGGTCACTTTTCTCCATGGGTAATAGCCCTCAGAATCATGAAGGCTGGTTAATATTGGCCCACTATATTCAATGATTTCTATTCATGGATCCAGAAGTGCAAGAAGTCTGCATTTTTACAGGAAAAGAAAAGTTGACAACACTTCCACTCCACCCAATCTCATTTGATCAACCTTTCATGCAATGGGGATAGGATTTCATTGGGGCCATCAATCCAAAATCAAGCCATGGCCACAAGTGGATCACAATTACTCACTATTTAACAAAATGGACAGAAATAGTGGCACTCAAGGAAGAAAATGAGTCTAGCATATTGGATTTCTATGAAGGAATTGTAACTAGGTTTAGTGTCCCATCCACTATCATATCTGACAATACTCTAGCATTCCTTAGCACCAAAATATCTGAATGGGATATTAAGAATGGGATATATCTAAGTACTTCATCTAACTATTACACCTAGGGTAACCGTCAAGATGAGTCCATGAACAAGAATTTTGAGGATCATAAGTAGGACTTTGGATGAGAATCAAAGGACATGACACACCAAACTGAAGTCAACCTTGTGGGATGATAGATTCACACCCAAGAGATCAACTGGAAGCTCTCCCTATAAGTTAGTTTATGGAAAGGAAGATAGGATTCCCATATCTCTTGAATTTCTAGCCTTGTAGCTTCTCAAGTAGCTAGAGTTATCTGATTTTGGAGCCATGGAAGTTAGATATGCTAAACTCAAGGAGTTGGAGGAACTGAGAGATCAAGCAATGCAGACTATGGGAAAGGAATTGGCTCTAGTCAAGAGGTATTTTGACACAAAATCTAAAGCTATAAGTTTCCAAAAGGGATACTTAGTCCTTAAGTGGGATGTAGATAATGATAAACCAGGTAGGCATTCAAAATTTTATGCTATATGGAGCCGTCTCTACATGATCTCA
Source organism: Taxus chinensis (assembly GCA_019776745.2). Lineage (NCBI taxonomy): Eukaryota > Viridiplantae > Streptophyta > Pinopsida > Cupressales > Taxaceae > Taxus > Taxus chinensis. The sequence goes on from CM034152.1 coordinate 765,350,977, forward strand.
GGGTGCAAGAAAAATAATGCTTTCCAACTGTTAAATATTGGATGGAGAAGAACTGTAGATTCCAGTCATGGAATCCATCTAAAGAATTGTTACTGAAGTAATACCCCTTCCTTGTACATATTATTTTAGGTTTATTCCTCTAATTTCTTCCAACACAATGTTTTGTTGGTAGAATAGGTTTCTTTTCCCTAAGTGATTTGCACAGGTTTTATTGCTTCTGGACGATCTCTTTGCACATAATCATGAAGGTTGCATTGGGTGTTCTAGGAAGAAGTTCAAGTGTCATAAATCATTTGCATGCTTAAAAAAAATTCAAATATAGAGAAACTAAAATAAGTTTTTGGGATGGTTTCATATTTTCATTCATTCAGACCAAAAGGCTTAGATTTTAGGACCAAGGATAGTATACACTTGAGGTTGTTGCTGTTCAGTTTCGTCAGAGTTAGGACATTTTGCAGGGGGAAGAAGGTGAATTTTTAGGTTCAAAATTTTTTTCCACTCTTATAAAACATTAGTTTGGGAGATTTCTTATGATGAGGTGGTCAATTCAAGCAGTTTCAGGTCAGCTTTAGCTCCAGATAGTGTTCTAGGAAGGTTCAGGGGTGGAAGATTCAATTTTAGATCAGGTTTGGACTATAAAGTTTAATCCATTGCCCAAAGGATGCTTCAAGGCCATTGATCAACTTATCTAGTAATAATATGTCCCCGTGAGTCACCAAATTGTTATCCTTTCTTACCCCTAGTAAAAAATGGACAATTTGGATACAACTTAATGTAGGTTCTTGTTGTTGTGTTTCATGGAGATTTGGTAATGAATAAAGACTTGGGACTATTTCATAGCTGTTTTGGCCTCTCTCAACTCCATTTTCCTCCTCTACTCTCCCTCAACAAGATATTTCTCCCCTTTCTCTTGGCGCTATCACCACTTTTAGTATATGATTTCCCTTTAATGCTCTTTTCCTCTCTCTACTCTCTCTCGGTCTCTCTCCCTAGTTCTTGTGGAATTTTATAGATAAGACTAGATTAGCTTCATTTTTTGCATTAAGAAGTAGTTTGGACATTAAGATTTAGGGTTGAGGAATAGTGGACCTTCTACGAGGTTCATTCTCAAGAGTGCAAGTCCCCACACTTGGATATGGTCCGTATCATTAGTAAAACAAAGTAGGCGAATAATTCAATCAGATAATCCATAGGGTGCATACTTTTTGTGTTAAAATAATAGTCTACTTGCAGCTCCTCATGTATCCTAATACTCTGTGATACTTCATGTTGAATGAAGTATTATCCATAAGTATGACATAGTCCCTATCATTATTGGAGATATAGTTGGATCCTCCAGACTGTTTTGGAGGAGGAGGGATTTCCTGGAGTGGGACAGTGATAAAGGAGTGGATGGAGTAGAGGATGGATGTCTCCTATTACTCAGCTAGGGTGGAATGCACGTGAAAGTAGAAAAGGCTTAGGGATTTTCGTCGGACATACTTACAATTATTCTTAATAGGGGAAAATTTGATAATTGAAGAGACCACCGAGGATGAGTTAAAGACAACTTGCTCATCTGTTGAGTAGGAGTAGTTCCTTTAGCTGGTAGTAACTCCCTGAGTTGTTGGCCAAAATCTCTCCATATTTTGCTTAGTTCTAGGCCCCTTTTCTATGTGACTGGTGTGCACTATTGATGCTTGAGGTCTATATTTTATGCTTTTCACCTTTCACTCCCTTTCCTCTATCGGATGCTTACCTAACTCTATATGTCATTCATTATATTGGTTATATCTTCCATTGAATAAACCCTATCAAGAATCCATTTAAGGTGCAAGATAAGCATCATTTTAAGTTTACCTTCTCAATTTATTTCACATATTACTTTTTGAAATTCAAGTTGGTGGTAGTGGGGCCTTATCTCCCCCCATTTGATTATAGGAATCAAAGAACAACCTTCCCATCACAGGGAAGATCTTCAAGGAATCTTTTCTAGTCCAAAATCAACAATTTTCTTTGATTGTTAACCTTCATTCGATCTAATTCTCTCTCTCCTTCTAATACCCCTCAAACTTCATCTCTTCAGTAGTTCCAAAAGTCTTCTAATTGCGGATGTACATTGGTTTTGCCATCAAGACATTTTATGCTGCTAATTTTCCAAAATTAAAATTGGCCCTAGCCATTAAGGAGAAAATGCCTATATTGTAAGTGGCTGTACAGTGTGCCTATACGTAATAATCTTTTACTCTATCGAATTGTTGCACAATAAATACATGAGCACAATATTGTAATATAGAGATATTTCCAACTAACTACTCACGTGTTGTGAGTAACCTTTGAGTGGTATGATACATAGAGCTTATTATATTACACTGAACTAGTTACATCAACACCCAACTTGTCATTTGGTTACCTTGGAGCTTGAGTGGTGGTCCTGAAAAGCCAAAAAATATGAGATAGGTGAAATTTACCAAAGTGAATGAAGGACACATCCATACTGGAGACTTGTTTCCCATGCCCACATTTAATTACCTTTTCACCTTTATTTAATTGTTGAGCTTGCAAAAATGATTTCATAAGACAAAGAAACCCTGATTACTTTATATACTTTTTGAAATTAATAGAGTCTCCGATTAACACCAAATCTCGAGGAATTTAATTATGTTGATATAATTAGATCGTAATCTAAGATCCTTTACTACGTAATCTGTGTAAGAAATTTCCATTTGGCTGAAACATTACAAGTAGAAGTCTTATGAAACTAAGTTTTATCGTTACCTCTCATATGCTAGTTCGAGTCAATATTGTTATCTTAATCATTCTTATCCCAATTAAGTTATATTGCATTGTCCTTTTGACATCAATTGATTATCTTTTTATGAAGGGAGATACATCCTATGTGTGAGATCAGTGTTTGAAAATTATGTTATCTCACCCATTGATATTCTACATAAAGAATTGAAAGTAATGTCATCTACTTTTATGAATCAGATAAGACCTTATATGGTTTTAGTGGAACCTGGCAATCTTGTTTTGGTTTTAATTCAAGTAGCGCATTCATGATCTTGAGATGTAGTTAGTTGTATTCTTTTCATTACTCAATGGGATTTCTCATGGTCACCTCTAACACTTTTTCTTTTGTTGAGAATCTTCAAATATAGTTGGAATAGTGGGTATCACTCTTACCATCACATCCTTGATGGTGTCATTTACCTCTGCCTCTAGGTGAGAGGATCATAATAATTTAGCACATTCTTAAGAACAAACTCAGGGAAACTGAGCAGTACTTTGGGAATGTTAATGCATTGTATTATTATTTCCAATGTTAGTCATACCTATAGATCAGTGTTTCATATTTTTACTTTAGTGTTTTGGATCTACTCTATTCACAACTATAGTTATTGACTACATGAATTATGATCAACAACAAGGCTCTTTATGATATCATTTGGACTAATGCAATGACTCAATTGGATATCCTTTGTACTCATACTTCATTTTATCTACTTTGGGGCTCACTGACCTTGTCTGCTACTTTAGATTGTTCCCTTCTTCTTTCCCTAGAGGTCTCTTAAACTGTAATACTAGGATTCTTTTGAAATTATAAGCTAGCCCTTCTTATTTCTGATGGACTTTATCCTGTGAAATTTCAGACATTGTTGTGTGTCTTCCTCCATCTCAGTTAATACGTATACTACAACATACTGAGATGAATCAAAACACCTGACTCCTGCATTAAGATGTAAATTTGAGTTACAATATGAAATCTATAATGACTTAAAGAAATTTCATAGTTCAATGTACATATTCAGGACGATTTATCTAGTCATCAGAGTCATTGGCGAAAAATCTTTTGCAATGATGTTTCAAGATGTTAGAAGTAAGCAAGTAGATGAGATAACTTCATTTCACAATGTGTTCAAGTTTGTAGAGGCCTAGTTGCTAAGATATTTACGTTAAAAAAAGAAGAAGTAGTAGAGGTGGTGGCAGTTCCCTACTAAAATAAGAAGTACAAAATACCTTTAGAAACCCTACTGGCACTAGTCTTTAAGTACTTGAGGGTCTATATCTCCGCATGACACAGGGAACAACAACAGTTAAAAATCCCAGTCTAGCAATCGATTTAAGCCAACCATGGGTTGGGATCTCCGCAGTTCTGTGACATTTAA
>CM034152.1:765355624-765399457 GCA_019776745.2 Taxus chinensis
AATGTTGCTGGTTTTGTATCCATTTCATATTCTTGCAATTTATCTCCCATCGAATCTTTATTGAAATTTCAATTTCTAAAAGCAATCCTAAACCCCATGTAGGGAACATAAGCATAACTTAGAACTTAAAATAGATGGCCTGAATATTTTTGTGGCTCTACCCATTGTAATTATTTACTAAAGAGAATCAATTTGCCTTTCAGCTCCTTCATCATCCTTTTGTAACATTACAGATGCAATATTATTCTCTGAAGCAAGGAAACATTTGGAAAGCCTTTTTTATAATCAGGAGTTGCTAAAACCAGGGGAATTCGTCAATGCTTCCTTAATCCCAGTAAGGCTTTAACGACTTCTTCCACAGGATACTCTGATCCTTCTTCAACATACTGGTGATTGGGATATTCAATTTAGAAAAGTTGGAATAAATATCCTATCAACAATTTATCTGTCCAAAAAAGGATTGAATTCCCTTTTTTAGTTCTAGGAATAGGAACTTTGCTAATGGACTCCACTCTCTCAGGATCAATCATGACCCCTTATTTGACATAATATGTCAAGCAGCTTTTCTGTTGAGCCCCGAAATGACATTCTTCATGTTCAATGATATATCATATTCAATGCATCTTAACAATATCTTTTCTTAAATGTTGCAGGTGTCACTTCTTTGCTGGAGAAAACTGTCACATCATCGGATAACACAACAAGGGTGTTTTTGAAGTCATTGACATATTACCTGAGAAGGACACATCCATCACCCTTTGAAACATGACTCTAGTATCATCAAGCAAATGGGCATGCTAACATACACATAGGCTCCCCATGGATGGTGAAAGGGGTTTTGATTCTCTCCAATTTCTTGAAATCACTAGTTATATCCAGAAAAACCCATCCAAAGTGAGCACAAAAAATTCGAAACTAATAAAACCATTGTACATGTTATCCATATTTGGAAAGGAAAGTTGTCCTTGATAATTCAGTGATTAAATTTTGAAATCAAAACACAGTCTTATGTCTCCATTCTATCTTTCGGACTGGGTACCAGGTTTACTAACATTGAGGAGTATCCTTGTAGGTTGTATGATTCCTCCATCTCTTAATTTTTCAAATCTTCTTGCATTTTCATGGAAAGGAGCAGATTAATTGGCCTTTTTTTCTTTCTAATGGCTTTGGAATTCACTTCTAGGGGTAATTTCATGCTAAAAAGGTCCTCCCTATTATGCCTTCAATTTTGAATACAACCATGCCAAGAAATCCCTATACTTTTTTAACAACTAGACATATAGACTTGATTTTCTTCTCTACTCAAGTTGTAATCCAACCATATTTTCTGAGGCTTCTCCTCTGTGCCCAAGTTATGTTCCTCAACATATGTCTGTTGACAATGCCAGTCATCATTATCAAATTTGATTCTAGTGCAACCAATCCTCTAGGAATAGTATTAGTCTTCAACTAAATAATATCCTTACCAAATAAGGTCTCCTTTCCTTCAGCTAAACAAACCATTGGTTCCAGTCTATACTTTGATTGCCAAATTCGCCTTTATTTTACGAAAACCTCTGGACCTGGGCATCATCTTCAAACATTTTCCAATGCTTGATGTTATTAGGGATGACGGTGTGGTCAATATCTCAATATCATACTCACAATAGGGGGATACATATTACAATTCTCAAATCTAGATCCCACTAGTGCCATTTTTTTCTGCCATGGTATTATACCTTGTATCTTGGTGTATTATGTTGAAATAATCAAACATTTCAATGAAATCTCAGACTGCATACTTATATTGCTTCATTCTTTCAATCTTTGTAGAATACAGTTTTCTGACCTATTTGACCTATCAACTTTGAATCCCCTTTAACAATAATGTCTCTCACACCATACTTCTAAATAATTATTAAGCCCAAGATTAGTTCTTCGTACTCTGTAATATTTTTTGTGCACTCACAGGTGAGTTTAAAAGAAAATTTAAAATCCTCTCACTTGGAGATATCAGGACAACACCAACGCCATTACCAAAATGAGAAAAAGCCCCATCAAACATTAAAGTCCAACGATTTATGCTCCTTACAATCAGCATATCCCGCAAAGTTATCAACATATACATCTGTGTACAATACTTCATAAGAAGTATTGTTAGGGTCCTCAATGAGATGTAACATTTTCTTCTCACCATATAACTTCACAAGGCTGCCCTCAATTGGTATGGTTGAATAAGACATGTCCATATGCACACTTCCACCCACACTAGCTGCCCATTTTCTAGATAATAACCCCCCCATTTGGCAGGACAATCCACAATAACTACATTCAAGGTTAAGTACTTCCCTAGATAAGATATCAGTTACACTACTAATTCCTTTGACATATCTAATTACTGGCACTTCTCTTGAATCCATGGCAATACATTTCCTGAAATATTTTTCTACCTTGATATTTAACTCATTCATAACCTCAAGAGGCATTACATTACATGAGGCTCCAGAATCAAAACTGCAGTTATGTACCAGCCTATCTTTAATAATCAAAGTTGTAAAAAAATGGATCAACATCCAACTAAGATTCAATTGGAGAAGTTCCCAAATATACCTCAGATGATTCACCCATTTCCTCCAATTCTGTGGTACTTCTAATTATGCATAGTAGGAGGACTTTCCACGTTATTCAAATTCTTTCCCTAGGTAAAATTTTCTTCCTTGAATCCCAAATACTCAAATGCCCTTTTCCTATGCTCTGGGATCCTAATCAATTCATCAATTAGAATAGTAACCTTGATCCGACTCAATATTTGGGTTATGTCACAAGGAATATATTTGGTTAAGGTAGTATTAGGAAGAAGATTTACAACTTCATCTTATAGTATTGAATTTTTCATAGTTTGGGCATGGGCTGAAGTACTAGTTTTATTTGGGGTAGTTAGGAATTTTCCAGGTATATATATTTTAGGAGTTCCCTTGGGGATATTAGTAAGCACTTGAATCTTTGGCTTGGCTTGTGACCCTACCCCTTTGAAAACCCTACTTCTGGTATTATATTATTTCTCTTGAGTAACTACTACATTTATCAACAGTTTCTTGTCTTCTTCAGAAGGAATTTCCCCATCATACTTTTTAATCATCAGATCCCTTAAGTACTCAAAATCATGATTGGGAAGATCAAATTATTACACCATATCGATTTCAAAAGCATTTATAAGAGGAACAGGTAGTACCCGGTGGACACAATCCCAGAAGTCTTTAACTGTTCTTGCACTTATCAATTCATTTGAGGTTGCTCCATGTTATGAATTTACAAGGAATTCCATCATGCACACAACATCATATGACTCATCATCATGTACTTCCTCAAATTCATTATCAAATTTACATGGGGAATGCGGTAAGAAACACTGATCACACCACTCAATTACATGGACTTCTTCCACAGTAGAAATCATGGTAGTCAATGGATCAGGAACCAATATATTTTCCAGGGGTTGGGGATGTCTAATTCCTAATCCTATGATCCCTTACCCTCTGTCATCTAGTCTATGATCACCTCTAGGATGATTTCCATATCTCTCTTGACCGTCTGGCTTGTGCTGACCCTGGGAACTTTTTACTATCCCTTTTTCTTCTCTAGAAATTTTATAGGATATCCCTTTAATTGCTCTAGGCAAATTTTTTTACGACCTCTTCCAGATCCATGGCCTTGCTTGACTGAGGCTTTTTAGGATTGATCAAATTAACACCTTCCCTCTTAGGAGGCCTGTAAACTACCTTGATATTATTCTCAATTCGTAAAGCCATAGTGAAGGCTTGCCTTAATGTTCCTGGGTTTTTTATCTCCCAAGCAATAAACAAAATTTTTATCAAAGCATTAGAATATTTTATCAAATAGGACACATCACTTGGCCTTAGGATTACAGGTAACCTATTTAGGGTCTTATTGAACCAAGTATTGAAATCATGGACATATTCATTTTGATTTTTCTTCATATTTTCAAATTTAGATAAAAGGAACCTAGGATCTGTCTTACCCCCATATTGCATTCTAAAGGCATTTTTCATCCCAGTCCATGAATCTATTTAATTATGTGGTAAACACTTGTACCAGTCACGTGCATCTTCCTCAAGAATATGAGTAAAAAATTTTATATACACATCTTCAAACTCAATTTCAAAATCTTCCATCATATTGACAAAGAGTCTTAAATATTTGTCACCAGTGATGGCATTATTCCCTTGAAATTTTAGCAACCTACTTGTGACATCTTGTGGCACAATATTGGGATATCCATCCATACCTCTTAAATCTATAGGTTCAAAAGTGTTGACAAAAAAAGGAGGTCTAGGTGGAGGTTGTACCATATTTCCTTGAGGAGGTGATCTTACAGGAGAAAAAAATGATAGGGACAAGGGGTATTTGGAGCACAGGGGTATAGCTTTCAAAATAGATATTCTCTAATAACTTATCTTCTTGGAAAACACTATCAACCTTGGAAGAAATAGGGGATAAAATAAGAAGTAGACTTTTCATACATAAATGATGGCACCTCTTCAGTAGGAGAACTCAAATTTATATAAAGATTACCTAGTTCAAAATCACTTGAAGACATATGGTGATCTTCAACCATAGATTGATCACCCTTCAAGAACTGATATCTTTCCCTTTTTGAGTCTTGATCTCTAACAACTTTCCAGACTTTTTTTCCTTCTGAATTTTTTTTTCCCAAGTTATGGAAATAACTTTATAGTAATATCCCTAATGAAGAGAGATCTTATTCCCTCCATAGCTTTGCACATATTGATGCCAAATTTTACTTGACACAGGTTAAGGCACTAGCAATCATAAAAATTTCTATTCAACACTCGAGTCACCACTAAGGATTTTCACCTTAATTGTGCAGATGCACTCTAAATACCTTTCCAAGTGTCTATCAATGCTTAATTTATGCAAATATTAACAAATCTGACCTTCCTTTACCCACATTTATCACTATTGATGCAAATTTAGTGCAATAACAACTAGAAACTAGAAATACTGCACAATGGGCTCGTAAGCTTACACAAATCTTACAGATATTAAGAAAGGATGAAATTTAAACAACGTATTTACATTTAAATCATGTATGAAACATTACCAGGGTCTGTATGTGGTATGCATTTGTGCAAATAAGTATCTGGCAATGGTGTCCAGTTTGGGTGTTGTTGCCACAAAAATAGGTCCCAGTGTTTAAATAATCCCCAACAATGGTGTCAATTCAGTGTTGTTATCCAAATTAATTATACTGCGAGGACCGAGAAACATCACGAGAACTAATAGGATGCTTAGAAACAGATGAACCATGATATGAGTCAATTTGTAGCTGGGGATGGGATTTTTCCGACTCTTTGTCATTTAGGCATTGTACAAATGGATAGCACCTTACTTTGGGTTTTGATCTAACCCTCATTACTTTAGGTTCTACCTTGAAAAAGGGTGAGAGGACTTATTCTGTAACCCGTGTTGGCGAAGGGCATCAAGAGATACTTCTTTGCACAATCTTCATGAGAACCTTGAGGAAATATGATCAATAAAACACAATCTAACTCTCACGAATTGTCACACTAGAGAGTGGAGATGTTTCTTAGATAAAGGTTTGGGTTACTAAAGACAATAATTGAATCCTGATTATTGCCTGCATACTTTGGCACTGGAATTTGTTCATTTTTGGATACATAGTACAAATAGGGGGTAGTTTGTGTAGGATTCATCGTTTGTGAAATTTATAGGTTGAGAAGTTAAGGAAGATATAACCAGATTATACCAGATCTTTGAGAGCCTTAACAAATATTGGGTAACTCACAGACCGAATGCTTAAGAACAGCCAAGATATTCCTTCAACCAGAACGTGTACATCAATGGAGGCCTAAAGATGCATGGTTTCACACACTCTTTAAGAATTCAACACAAAGGCTCATGCTAAAGACTCAATTAAATGTTATAAATCCCTAGGTTTGTCACGCCTAAGATACACTCATAGGCTAACAAACAATCTTTATCAACATACTAATAGATAAAGTGATTTTAAATTGTTTATTTCATTACCAGATGAAGGCTCTTCTCATAATGATATTGCAAATGCCGTAATACTAACAGCATGGACAATATCTTGTGTGAATTATATATATTTTAATATAATATTATAATAGGAACAAGAAAAACTATTTGAAAACATTCTGAAAGAAAAGTAGACACAATAATGCACATGATCAACATAGAGTCATTCAAGGTTCATCAGGATTCATCAGCAACAGAAAGTTTCCTCAACAATCTCAGAGCCTGTTAATGGTTATACACATATAACCACCTTGACGTGCAATTGAATCCAAAGACACAGGAAAATGAACTGGTCTCTTAGACGGTCTCATCAGAAAATATGGTTTCTCTCAAAATTTCTCAAAAAATTTAACCTCCGACCTTTTGCAAGAGTATTCTCATTGCATTTACACATTTCACTTACTCACTTATCCTAACTTTTCTCCCCAAACAGAAGAATATTCGAGTAATCCTTTGTTTGTTACTAGTTTATTCTAGAAAGTTATGTTTAAATAAATTTACACCCAAAAGTTCCCAGGTGGATAAATCATCAACTGATCACATGTTCTTAGACCCTTAATTGTGACTGGGATACCATGTCATAATTTTTGACAATATTCTTAATCATTCTTTCATTCTTGTCCTACCAGAAATCCCCTTTTTGATCATTTTCAGGTGGCTCCATATGGCTTGATCCAATAAGCAATCCTTTTCACTCTCAAGAAATACACCTTGAGAAATGAGTGTCCACGCATGGATTATACCTGTATACCTATGCACTACAAGTCTGATTTGATCCAAGTGCAAAGAGGAGGCAGTCAGAAATCTCCAAATGTGTCTCCTTGCCAATGCAATTGCAAAGGTGAAGTCTAGAGGTAGGTTCCCCAATGAGCACGGGCCCTCCATGTGTTCAGAACCCTAGAGAGTTACACCGGTTGCCGAAAAGGCATATTATGGGAAGGTCCAGCGGAAGCTTCCACATGTATGTTTGACATGCAACTTCAAAGATGAAGTTTAGAGATGAGAACCTCAGATGAGCGTAGGCTCTCCATACGTTCCCTAGGCGTAAGAAAGTTACCTTGACCTTTGAAAAAGTCTCAGTATAAAGAGGAGTCGGCATAAGCCTCCACATGTCTCTTCAATAACACTTTTGATATGGTTCCCAAAAGCGGATGCCCCAAACAAGCACATGCTCACCACGTTGTCTCATCTCAGTAATTTTTTTGAAATATTCTAAGGACCAGTGGAAGGTGCCACATGCCTAGGGTCCAAGAACAGCTTTCTCGAACATTGAAAAGTCTAAGTATGGGCAAGGCTAGTGAAATCTTCCATGTGTCTCTCTGATGCTTTTTTGATATGAAGCTCAAATAAGGACTCTCAAACAATCGTGGTCCTACACGTGTTAGGGTCTAAAAAAATTGCACTGGATAGTTGAAAAGATTCTAAGTATGGGAAGATTCAGTCAGAAACCTCCACGTGTGTCCCTTCAACACTCTTTCAAAAGTAAAGTTCAAGGGTAGGTCCCCAAATAAGCACGGGTCCTCCATGTGTCCTGGGATTTAAACAGTTATTTGAGAAGTCTAAGTATAGAGAGGAGCTAGTGAAATCCTCCACGTGTCTACTTAGCAGAAACTGTCAAGGTAAGACCCAAAGGAAGACCCTCAAATGAGTGCAAGCCCTCTACGTGTCCATGGTCTGACAAAGCTGCACCGGACTGCTTGAATAAAATTCTAACTATGGGCAATGCCAATGGGAAACCTCCACGTGTCTCATTGGTGCAACTCTAAAGGTTAAATCAAGAGGCAAATCCTCAAATGAATGCATTCCCTACACGTGGAAAATATTTGAGTTTTAAATGGGCCAAAAGCTTCAAAATTCCTCTGGTGACCCACCTCTCTAGCTTCCAATTTTTTATGTGGGCCCCAACAGATTCACAAATAACTTTTATACTTTTTCTTCATTTAGAAAAAGAGATCTTAAAAAATCTAAATTGCTCTACCGACCAACCCACCTCCCCGACTTTGAATTTTCAAATTCCAACTCAAACATGTGACATTAATTTGTCCCCTACGGAATTGCGGATCAGTTTTATAACTTTTCTCCCTTTCACAAAAAGGCAAAAGTCTTCGAAATGCTCCAACAATTGCGTCTCTTCACCTTTGACCTTTCAAACCATGGCCATTTGTGGTTCATTTTTGGGGTTAAAGTAAGAAATTTTCCTTGCCACTTCATATTTGTTGAATAGCCAATCAGAAACTATCAGGGCCGCAGAGACCAATTTGACATTTTTTACAAATGTGACAAAAGTGACAAGTTTGACAAAAAAAACCCATCTGAGCTGAATCTAATAAAAAATGACCATACCTTTCCATGGATGATGGGACAAAATCTGGACAGGGAAAACATGACTATGGAAAAATAGAAGGAAGGAGAAACCCCGAATTCATGCCCAAATTACAAATTCTTTCTCATGGATAGAGAAATAGTAAACAATATCTGGCTCAACATTATCCACGACCAATAGGAAAGGACTCGAAAAATGGCACCCTATTAAAGGCAAAGAGTTTCACATGCATCCATACAGGGAGACAAAATAAAATTCAAACCACACAAACTAAAAATACCCTGAGCAAAAAGGGTGAGATTGAAACGAGCACCAACAGATTGGATTTTTAACATCAATGTTTATTGATTTGAGTAAGGTATTCATTAATAGTCGTATAATTATGATATTAATATTTATGTCTTCCATAAATAACAACAATCACTTGCTACCTAAATTCTACATTAGTTCAAGATTTAGATTGAAGGACGTTTAAGAGATGTTTAGATAATATATATACATGTATATATTCTAATTCTGATATCAAAAATTTGTTTTAACCTTGGAATTATGATTGATATTTTTCATTTTCAAATTCTTCATACTAGGTTTAAGATATAAGTGGCCATGATACTAATTTTCTCTTTTTATGTGTGGATACAATTGAAAATAAAAATTTTATTCAAAGAAGGAACATATGTGGATTTACCTTCAAAAGGTGTGATAGTTGCAGATGGACTAGTTTATCAATTAATAACTACACTCCATTGCAGAGAAATCGAGTCTAGCTTACTAGTTGTCACAATAAGTATTATATTCATTGGCAAAATGAGACTACCATACACAATTAATGGTTTTGAAACCTTGGAAGAAATTGAAAACAAGGGATAATGGTACTAATGTCATCGAATCTCAAAGAGAACCCACTATGAATACAAAAATAGTGGATGAATGGCTAGAGGAGCTAAATATAGGAAAAAGAAAGTGCAATAAATCGAAATACAAGAAAACTTAAACAACTACCAAGGAGTGTCACAATTATTTCTTTAATATCCATAAATGTGGAGAGAAATTCTAATATATCACCGCACATGTCTCATTAAGTGGGACATTTCTCTCAAGTTTCAATTACCAAGAGCAACTTATTCTTCAAACGTGATGAGTGTTGATGAAAAATCACAGCACCCCCAAATGGCTTGGGTTTTGAGTGGGGCATTTGGTGTGATTGTACAACATGAGACTATCTCTCAAGTTGTGGGACTTGCATAATCGAGGTGGACCTCCAGAGAAGGCTGGTTCCTGCTTCCTAAACTACCTACCACAGGATACTCTAGTGTAGGAAAAAAACTTGTATATCCTAATCCAGCCATTCCAAGGAGAGAGAGAGAGAGAGAGAGAGAGAGAGAGAGAGAGAGAGAGAGAGAGAGAGAGAGAGAGAGAGAGAGAGAGAGAGAGCCTACACTAAGCAGTGATACACCGGAAAAGGAATTGGTTGATCACAAATCCAACTGCCTGAAATGTAGAGAGGTGAGAAATGGAGAGGATGGATGGATGCATCACGGATTAAAGATAAATGTCACATGGAACACCACTTCAAAACCCATTAAACATAGCTCTAAGAACCTGCAATAAACATCAAAGTATGCACAATATACCCTCAACAATGAGAGGAAAAAAGAGACAACAAAATAAGCAAGGGATGGACAAAATACATCACAAAACAAATTTTATTGCTCCACAAGTCACACAGTACATCATTAGTGGGCAAGACGAAAGAAAATGTCATTACCGAGCCATGAGAAGAGGCTTAGAATCCATATTCTACCCTAAGGGAGAAAGAGAGAGGGGGGCATGAGAGGAACAATGACCAACCTTTAGAAAATACCCCTCCTTTACGATATATATTAAGAATAAGAGAGAGAGGAGGGAAGAATTCAAACTCTTCTCCAACCACCCTTGGAAGCACATTGAATCCACCTACCACAATGAAGAGTCCCTCTACAACACCCATGCCTATGTTGTTTTCCCTTACTGAGCAAGAAAGAGGCCCATTCTTATCCATGGAAGTAGGTGGGAGACTTGACAACCTCGAAATGGTGGACTGAAACATTATGGTGGCAGGTGAGAAGCCGACGCCAGGAGATTTCCAAAGATTCCTTTCCCACTCAAAACCAAGCTCCCAGTCGAAAGATATGGCTGTCTGAAGATAAGGGTCGTGGGCTCATAATAATTAAAAGAGTCTATCCATAAAGGGTCCAAGTGGTAGTCTCACGCGTCTTGAAGATTCAGCCCCTTCCTCTCACTCATGAAGTTGTGCCAAACTAACACATGGTGGATTCCGCTGGCTCCTCGGTTTCCTCTTTATTTTTCCTGACTCCCTTATGTTGGTGGAGACATTGTGCCCAACCCGAGACACGTGGAGGCTTTGCACTCAATTAGAAATTTCCCCTAGATTTTATCTTTGAAGTTGTGTGGATGAGACACATGGCACCTTCTGTGGCTCTAATCTATTTATTTCATTCTGGCTAAGTCCCTTTTGTTTGGTGGGGCCATATGTTTGACCCTAGACATGTAGAGGCTAAGCATAGTTTTGGGAACTCGTTCCAAATTTTACTTTTGAAGTGGTGTTGTGCTAACACATGGCAGCTTCCATAGGCTTTTTTGTTTCCTTTTCAATGACTACTTCTACCTTTTCAGGCTCTGGACATGTGGAGGTCCAGCGCTCATTTGAGTCTTTTCTTTAAGCCTGACCTTTTAAAATTGTGCCTAGCTGACACGTGGTTCTTTCTGTTCGTTTTGAATTTTCAACCACTAACTATGTCCCTTTTCAAACCTTAGACATGTGGAGGGCTGGCGCTAGTTAAGTTTATTTCTTTGGGCCGCGCCTTTAAATGTTTCATTGAGAGACGTGGAGACTTCCGCCAATCCTTTTATACTTAACCGATTTGGGCCCGCCCTGTCGCCCTTTTTGACTCTGACCACGTGGCAAACCTACGCTCGTTTAAAGTATTTGTTTATGATTTTAACCTTGAAGTTGCACCAAATTGACATGTGGCACTTTCCTCAGGTCTGTGACTTTTGAATGGTGAAAGACTCTGCGGGCTCGTGGGCTTACACTTGAAAACTGTGCCATTTTGTGAAAAGTGCAAAAAGTTCCAAAATGCCCTGCAGGCCCGCCGACCCAAATTTTCACTTGGAAAAAATTTCCTCCATGGCCTCATAGACCTACTTTTGGAAAATAAAACATCCCCGGCCCACCGGCCGGCATTTTCCACGTTTGGCGAAAATACATCTTTGGGCCCGCCAGCACGCATTTTCCACTTTGCAAAAGAAATCCTTCCTAGGCTCGCATGCCCGCAATTATAACTTGTGCTTGTTGTGAAAAGTGGGAAAATGCCAAAATATCACCCTCTGCCCCACCGGTCCATAATTTCCCATTGGAAAAAAGTCTTCCCCACGCCTGTCAGCTTGCTTTTGGCAAAACAATCCTTCTTAGGCCCCCCAACCTGCCATTCACGAAATATGAGGAGTTAGGATGACTTTTTTATATCTCTGGAAAGGGGAAGAAATTTTATACCTGATGGAAATTATTTCAAGGGACCTTAAGTGCTTAAAATATACAAAAATTTATATTGATGCACCGAAATGTGAAATATAGTGTTAGTTGACAAAAAATAAGAGTGAGCTTATTTTGGTCAACAATTTGGTGACTCATGGGGATAACCTACCTGCCAGGTGAAATGGTTAGTTCCCTTGAAGCATCCATTAGGCATGGATTGTTCCTGGTAAACAAAAATCTGATCTGAACTTTGAAAATATGATCCCTGAGCAACTTGGAACACAACTGGAACTGGAGCTGACTCGCCGTATGGTACTTCCAATGTACTGTGCATGAGCAAAAAAACACCACAACACACTATGTAAAAAATTGAAAACCATACATGCTCCAAGTGGAACATGCAGAGTGTGAAAAAGCACTTGTTTTCTGAAAGTAAAATATACTCCTACTCCTACACTAACCAGAGAGAAAGGGGACTCAAACAAATCCTCCAACTAGCAAGGAGAACTAGCTTTCCTTTCTCAAAAGGGGCAGCCATGAAAATGATTTGACATTGAATACGGTTGCTTGTATGAGTGAAACAATTACTATAAGCCGATCCTCCACCCATATCATCAAGGTATCAACATCAATCGAAAATACCTCCTCAAGTTGATTGGTATGTGACTCTTGGAGGTGTTGATGGTGACCCTTGGTGCTTTGATACTCATCCTCATGCCCTAAAGTGGGCATGAATATTTTTGGCTTCTCCCGTGACTCCAATGAAGCCATGTACCTGATTGGGCACAACCTGGTCCGATGGATGTGCTCATGATTTTGAATTCCATACCCACAGATGGAGTCTTCCTGTGGACCTTGTTGGGTGGATGGTGTGGGAGAGATGGAATCCTCATGATTTTTCCCTTCCTCCTCCTGAGAAGAACATGGAAGATCATGATCTTCTAGCCTTTGTTCTAGAGGGCCATTGTAAGACATATGATTTTGTGCTTGAACACTCTACTCCATGGAAATGGACTCATGTTCTTGGAAGGTGGATGATAGAGGAGAAAATGATGTGATATCATCGGGATCCTTTCCATAAAGACAATCCTCCAAGTTAGACAGATAATCTACCTCCTTGTTGTCCTAGTGCATTTATTCGACCTCCTCCATGGTGTCCTTTGGATCTGAAATTTTCTCATGATGGTTAACCTACTCTTCAAACATGAAGTTTAAAAGCTCAAACTCCTCTTCAACATTAGTGCTTGAAGGGGGTGAAGTGGGAGGAATAACTGAAGGTTATTCTATGGCCTACTCTGTACTTGGAGCCTCTAAAACTATATGGCTCTCCTCCATAACTGGGATGTGATCCTTTTCTTTTGGATTTGGAGTAGATTCTTCTTCCCATGCTTGTGATGCAGCTGAAGATTCCACCTCTTGTGGCTTGACCTCATCCTCCTCACTAGGCTTAACCAACAATGGAATCTTTGTAAACCCAAATCTGGCAACTCAAATCTTCATATTTTCTATCATTTCTTCTCTGTAGGGTTCCTATTCTTGCTGTTCTCCTTGACTGGTTTTGGAGTATCTCCCTGACATGGAATTGGGAGAGTAGGAGGAGTGGTGGATGGGGTCTCCACTAGCTGTTTCCTTGTTTGTGGTGGAGGGGAAGGCATTACTTTTGGTTCTTCTTGAGGGGACTTAGATTTGGAAGGGAAAAGGGAAGAGGAAATAAGATGAGATGGGAGACTAGGGGATGGAGAAGGGAATTTAGCACTAGGGGTAGCAGATGGGGAGCTAGACTCATGAGACTGTTGTAATGATGCTAATTGAGGAAGAGGAAAAGAAAAGCTAGGAGGTGGTGGACTTACCCATTGAAAAGGTTTTCTTGTGTCCAACTCATAAGCCTATATCTCCTCGGTTCATTGTGCAAGTTGGCGCGTTGTCTCAACCATGAAGTAAAACTTCTTCTGCAGACTATAGTGTCTTGGGAAAGCACCGACCCATGGATAAGGTGCCCTGTAACCGATCTTGAATGCTTTCATCTATGTTGTAGCCCTATAGTACACCATGCTAGCCTCTAATCTTTAGATCTTTTCCAACAGATAAGCATTCTCCACATAACTGTCACCATCGTATGTGTACCCTTTCTCTTGATAAGCTCCATGGCCAAAATGATTTTGACACTACTCATATGGGTAAGAATTA
This sequence comes from Taxus chinensis, assembly GCA_019776745.2. NCBI lineage: Eukaryota > Viridiplantae > Streptophyta > Pinopsida > Cupressales > Taxaceae > Taxus > Taxus chinensis. The sequence goes on from CM034152.1 coordinate 765,369,754, forward strand.
TGGTTATGGATCTGATCATAATGCTGATCTAGAGGAGTTAGGAAGTACATTGGAGGCTTGATGCACCCTGGTTCCTGCAAGTGTGAATTCCAAGAGGGAAATGAATTCATGATTGCACAACTTCATGGGATGGAAGAAGATGAAAGATATGGAAAGAGTAATGGATAAAAATAGATGGGATAAGGTTTGTAACTTCTGAGAGTGGGTTGTTGACCAAATAGAGTCACTAGATTTTTTTTGCATGTGCCTCAAAAGGATGAATATCACCAAGAACACATCAACTTAATGAAATGAAGTGGTAAGGTGCTTCAGACCTATCCCACTAGGCATGCCAAAACTATTGTGTGGTCACACATTGGATTAATATTTTCTATTGATAATGAGACACCTTGGAAAGATGAGAAAAATATAACCTCAGTGTCCCACTGGGCGTGCCAAAACTATTGATGCAAAATCACAACACCCCCAAATGGCCTCAGTTCTGAGTGGGACATTCGGTGTGATTGCACAACATGGGACCATCTCTCAAGTTGTGGGACATGCAGAATTGAGATGGACCTCCAGAGAAGGTTGGTTCCTTGTTCCTAAACTACCTGCCATAGGCTAGTATAGTGCAGGAAAAAGACCTATCTATCCTAATCTAACCATTCCATGGGGACAAGGAGAGAGAGAGAGAGAGAGAGAAATACAACCTACAATAAGCGGTGATACACCAGAAAAGGAAGTGGCTGATCAAAAATCCAACTGTCTGAAATAGAGAGAGGTGAGCAATGGATAGGTTGTATAGATACATCATAGACCAAATATAAATTTCACATGGAACACACTTTCAAAACCCATTAAACATAACTCCCAGAACTTGTAATAAAAATCATGTTAGGTTGTGGAGCTAGATTGCTTCACAGTTAGCATGTAATAGAAAGTGACTGGTAATAGCATGAGAAAAATATAACCTCAGTGTCCCACTGGGCGTGCCAAAACTATTGATGCAAAATCACAACACCCCCAAATGGCCTCAGTTCTAAGTGGGACATTCGGTGTGATTGCACAACATGGGACCATCTCTCAAGTTGTGGGACATGCAGAATTGAGATGGACCTCCAGAGAAGGTTGGTTCCTTGTTCCTAAACTACCTGCCATAGGCTAGTATAGTGCAGGAAAAAGACCTATCTATCCTAATCTAACCATTCCATGGGGACAAGGAGAGAGAGAGAGAGAGAGAGAGAGAGAGAGAGAGAGAGTGAAATAGAACCTACAATAAGTGGTGATACACCAGAAAAGGAAGTGGCTGACCAAAAATCCAACTGTCTGAAATAGAGAGAGGTGAGCAATGGATAGGTTGTATAGATACATCATAGACCAAATATAAATTTCACATGGAACACACTTTCAAAACCCATTAAACATAACTCCCAGAACTTGTAATAAAAATCATGTTAGGTTGTGGAGCTAGATTGCTTCACAGTTAGCATGTAATAGAAAGTGACTGGTAATACAACAACCCATCATCGATCAAAGGGGAACCGACACGGCCACCCAAAACTATCATCGGTCATACATGCCCAACTTCGGTTAGAGCAAGTGGGAACCGACCACAGTTAGGTCTAACTAGGTGTCGGTTACCTGTGTGATGTGTTTTATAATTAGTCACGGGCTTTAAATATAGATTTTTTTTAAAGAAAATCTATTAGATGTAATTGCATAGATAAGGAGCCCTAAGTCTATATATTTATATAAGCGTGAAAGTTAGGGTTGAGGTGGAATAATGAGAAGGATTATATTATATCCTTGATTTTCTCCCAGGCTGAGAGGATGAATAAGAAGAATAATAAGAGGAAAAAGAAATAGGTTACATGACAACAAAGACTCCATGGAGAGGAGCTGGAAAGAAGGAAATATTGGGCTACTGTATTTCCTTTGTATTGTTTAGTCTCATGTAATGGCTTGCATTGTATACAAATCACATAGCATTTCTTCTTGTAGATCCACATGTTGGTGAGATCTTGTATTATAGATCTACGTAGATCTAGTCTAGGATTGTAGATTTATGAGATCTTATATTATTGATCCATGTAGATCTAGATATTGTAGAGGTCTCATTTACAGATTCACAATACAGTGAGAGCTTGGCTTCATAGTGGTAGATGCAGGGTAACTTTAGGTATGTGAGATCTAGTTATGTTTGAGAGGCACGGTTGGAGTGCACTCAAGTAGATCTGGTTATAGATCTAGAGGAGATGTAAGTGGTGGTATGGAGGCATGGTTTAGTGTACTTAGGCAGATCCATTTGGGGAATTGGGAGGAGGATATACTCTTGTAGAGATACATGTACTCTTGTGCAAAAGATTGGGTTTGTAATATCTTGTTATATTATATATATATGATATCTCTATTTTTCTGTGGACATAGCCCACATTTAGTGAACCACAATACGTGCTTGTTATGTGTGTGTACTTTTATGTGATTTGGATTATTTTAGTTTATCCTCCCACTGCTGTAGATTTTGTGAGGGATTGTTCCACATATCTTATCCCTCATTTCCTTAACAATTGGTATCAGAGCTTGGTTAGCTTGGTTATTTTCAGAGCAAGGGTTTGCTTCATGGTTTTGTTAGTGGTTTTATTGACATGTATGAGAGCAGGGTTTGTTTTGCCTAATGTGAAAATCGCAGGAACATATTCAATCTCAAGTGGGAGCTGGAAGAGTAAGGTTGCTTGAAATTATAGAGTAACCATGGTCGGTTACTGGGTAGCCTCGTTATAAATAGATCTGAAGAGTTGAGAGATGCATGGAATGTATCTTGTTTGCTGAGGTGTCACTGGTTCTTGGAGGCACAAGCATGTTGGTCAGATTGCAGATCCGGTTATTGAGGTATGGTTTTATCTTGGTTTTCCAGTGCTTATGGTTATTATTGGTTACACATGCATGGTTTTGGATTGCAGATCTAGATTTAACAATGAGAATAGAGGAGTAGTTATGTATCCTTTTGGTGCAGTTAGATGCACAGGATTTAGTAGAGAGTAGTAGAACAAAAAAAATATGGGGCTTCCATAAGAGAAGCATGTACTTCAGTTGAATATGTGGTTGAGTGTCTTGGTGTTGGTAAGGTGATGTGTTTCATCTTGTTGATAATTTTATTGTATGGACTTATTGTTAAGTTTTTTTGTACAAGATTTGGATGCTTCTTGAAATGACTAGCTTAGTCCAACTATTGGATTTGGTCGAAGTAGGCAGCTGGTGTGGTGTGTTATGCCAAATTGTGTGGTGTTGGGTTCGTTCCAACAACATTGACATCGGTCTAAGAACCAAGGTTAGTCACAGAGGAACTGATACTAGTCATCTGGCCATGGTTGGTTGGGGGCTGACCATGGTTGGTCCTTGTGGAAACTTATCTGTAAAAGGTTTTTTGTAGCAAGAGAGGGCAGTTGGTTATAGTGTCCTATTTTGGAGGATCATGGTTTTTGGCACAGTGTGTACAGGCAGAAACAATGTTGATCACTTCAATGGTTTGGATCAGAATGAGAACGAAGTTGGATTGATTAGTTCCATTGAGACTTTGAGTTAGGTATTTCTATATGGTTCATGTTTTATTTCTTTCATTTGGAGCAGTTGATATTATGTTTGGACTAGTGTGCACAGATTTACATCATGGTTTCTGGGTGTTGTTTGAATTTTATTTCCCAGTTGTATGGAATCTTGAGGACAAGGATATCTAGTCTAAAGATGAGATCCTTAATGAAAATTCATGGTTAGACACAGTTGCAAATAATGAAAGATGTTGAGTACATACAGGATGAAAAAAAGTTGATTAACCTACTTCACAAGAAGTCCAAACTTCTTTTATGTAGAAGTATTCTTTGATAAGAAAGAGAATCATTTTATATAGGTCTTTCATCTAGTTTTATTTCTCATTGACATATTAGCTTTTGAGCTTGGTGTTAGAGGTAGTGCAGGGAATTTCATTTGTTCAGTGGGAGCAACCCATGGTTGTTGGCATTGTAGGATTGGATACATGATGCTCATACAGAGTGAGAGGATATTTCCACTGTTCAAAGTGGTCAGGAGGCACAAGTTAGCTTTTAAAGGATAGTCACAGGATTATGCATGTACATTGAGTTTATTACTTTGTGATGTCACTTCTGGTTTATTTTTTGGTGCTTCGATATTCCTTATGGGATTAGGCGGTTGATGGTTAGATTCAACTAGTTTTAGATGATAGAGCAAATTTTCAAAGTTTGAAGGGTGAAAATGAGATAATCTGATTAGTTACAAAGATTGGTGTCGGTTAGGATTAAACGTGGTCAGTCATTTGGTAACTGTGGTCGGTCAGGCAGTGATTGGGGTTGGTTAGAAAACCATGGTCGGTTTGGTCACAGGTTTGACAACAGTGTTTATTTACCATTTTCTAAATGGTGCCCTTGTTTTGCTTTCATGTTGGTTGGTTTGTGCAGTATTTTGATGACATGTATGTTGGTATTTGCACTTGGTATTAGTTGCATGGTTTAACATGGATGTTTGTTATTGACATTGATGAGCACAGATGATTCATATTCAGCTTTGGAGTTAATCGGGGGCAGACTTGGAGCTTCTGGAGAGCTAGTTATATGGATGGATGTATATGGTGAGTTTGTACATGTTGGTTAGATTCAGTGTTTGTGAGTCTATGATGATGCAGATGTTTTGATTTGCACATGGATGCTTTGAGCATGGGTAGGGGATGTTTTGTATTTCCTCTTGTTACTATATTACTCCTTGGGAGATGTTATCTATAGATGATTGTCTTGGACATGTTAGTTGTTTATGCAGGGTCAGATTTGCGGATTGTAGTGTTCGGATTCTATTGAGTTATTTAAGTTTGTGGATCGATCACCCATTGTTGCAGGTAGAAATCATTTGGTTTTTCTTTGCCTAGGATCTTGTTTTGTCTTTTGCATATACTAGATTGACTTGTCTTGGTTCAGTTGCATTGGTGGTTACATGGAGACATTGATTAGATGGATGGAGAATATGGTTGGTTTTAAAGATATGGCTACAGATGCGATTGAGGCTCAAAAATTTAGTTTAAGGGGGAGATCTTGCAAGTGTGTTAGTCATGATGGCTTGGCTACATGAGAGACTTGATGTTATGATTCAGTGGGAGATTGAAGTATAGATAGCTCGGTTATCACGGATCAGTTGTAGCTTCGTGTAGGTTCGGTAAGTCATGGTTTTATCTTCCTGGTTTGAAAAGATGGTTTGATCTTCTTGGTTTTATTTCTTTGAGAGAATTGTTGAAGGAAAGAAAAGATGGTCTTCATGGTTTTTAGAATATGGTGATGTACAGGTATAGGTACAAAGGTTTAACAATTTATCTCCAAGTGGGAGATTGTTAGGTTTTAGATCTAGATTGCTTCATAGTTAACATGCAATGGAAAGTGACTGGTAATACAGAAACCCATCATCAGTCAAAGGGGAACTGACATGGTCACCCAGAACTGTCATTGGTTAGACAAGCCCGACTTCAGTTAGATAAAGTGGGAACTACGACACATCATCGGTAATACGAACAGACATCGGTCAGAGCAAGTGGGAACCGGTTGCGGTTAGGTCTAACCAGGCGCCGGTTACCTGTGTGATGTGTTTTATTTTTAGTCAAGGGATTTAAATATAGATTTTTTTAAAGAAAATCTATTGGATGTAACTGCATAGCTAAGGATCCCTAAGTCTATATATGTATATAACCAGGAAATTTAGGGCTGAGGTGGAATAATGAGAAGGATCGGATTAGATCCTTGATTGTCTACTAGGCCAAGATGATGAAGATGAAGAAGAAGAAGAGGAAAACGGAACAGGTTACATGAAGACAAAGACTCCATGGAGAGGGGCTAGACAGAAGGAAATATTAGGCTATTGTATTTACTTTGTATTGTTTAGTCTCATGTAATGGCTTGCATAGTATGTAAAGCACATAGCGTTTCTTCTTGTAGATCCACATGTTGGTGAGATATTTTATTATAGATCTATGTATATCTATTCTTTCGTTTTAGATCTGTGAGATCTTTTATTATTGATCCATGTAGATCTAGATATTGTAGAGGTCTCATTTGAAGATTCACAATACAGTGAGAGCTTGGGTGCATAATGGCAGATGCAGAGTAGCTTTAGGTATGTTAGATCTGGTTATGTTTGAGAGGCACGGTTGGAGTGCACTCAGGTATATCCAGTTAGAGATCTAGAGGAGATGCAAGTGGTGGTATGGAGGCATAATTTAGTGTAGTCAAGAATATCCGTTTGGGGATTTGGGAGGAGGAGATACTCTTGTAGAGATACATGTACTCTTGTGCAGAAGAGTGGGTTTGTAATCTCTTTTTATATTATATATACGAGATCTATATTTTTTGGTGGACGTAGCCAACATTTGGTGAACCACGGTACATGCTTGTTATGTGTGTGTACATTTATGTGATTTGGATTATTTTAGTTTATCCTCCCACTATTGTAGATTTTATGGGGAATTGATTAGATCCTGTGTGCATGATTTTGTTTGTTATTAAATCATAGCACTATTATGTTTCCCCTAAATCCCAACAAATCAGAGTATGAACAATATACCCTACAATGATGAGAGGCAAGAAGACACAACAAAATAAGCAAGGGATGGACAAAATACATCACAAAATATATATTTTTTCTCTATAAGTCACACAATACATCATTAGTGGGAAAGAGGCAAGAAAATTCCATTACAGAGCCATGAGAAGAGGCTTAGACTCCACATTCTACCCTAAGGGAGAAAGAGAGAGGGGGGCAGGAGAGGAACAATGACCAACCTTTAGAAAATGCCCCTTATTTATAATATACAGGAAGAATAAGAGAGAAATGAGGGAATAATTCAAACTCTTCTCCAACCACCCCTGGAAGTGCATTGAATCCACCTACCACAATGAAGAGTCTTGTTGCAACACCCATGCCTACGTCGTTGTCCCTTATTGAGCAAAAAAGAGGCCCATTCTTCATCATGTCGGTAGGTGGGAGAATTGATAGCCTTGAAATGGTGGACTAAAACATAATGGTGGTAGGGGAAAAGACGATGCTGAGATATTTCCAAAGAGTCCTTTCTTTCTCAAAACTGAGATCCCAATTGAAAGATATGGCTATCTGAAGATAAGGGTCGCGGGCTCATAATATTGAAAAGAGTTTGTCCATATAGGGTCCATATGGCAGCCTCGCATGTCTTGAAGATTTAGTCCCTTCATCTCACTCATGTAATTACATAGGACTGACATATGGCATCTTCCGCAGGCTCCTCAGTTTCCTCTGTATTATGCCCGAGTCCCTTATGTTGGCAGAGACACTGTGCTCGATCCGAGACACATGGAGGATTTCCGCTCATTTGGAAACTCCCCCAAAACTTTACCTTTGAATTTGCACAGATGAGACACATGGCACCTTCCACTGATTTTCTCTATTTCCTTTGTTCTGGCTAAGTCCCTTTTGTTTTGCATGGCCACATGTCTAACCCTGGACACGTGGAGGATCAGTGCTTTTTTGGGAACCTGCTTCGAATTTTAATTTTGAAGTTGCACCATGCTGACACATGCCAGCTTCCACGGTCTCTACTATTTCCTTTTCAATGACCACTTCTACCTTTTCAGGCTCTGGACACATAGAGGGCCAGTGCTCATTTGAGTCTTTGCTTTGGACCTGACCTTTTAAAATTATGCCAAGCTAACATGTGGTTCTTTCTGCTTGTTTGGATTTTTCAACTACCAACTCTATCCCTTTTCAGACCTTGGACACATGGAGGGATGTTGCTAGTTAAGTTTCTTTCTTTGGGACGTGCCTTTAAAGTTGTGTCGTTGAGAGATGTGGAGGCTTCCACTGGTCCTTTTATACTTAACCGAATAGGGCCCGCCTTGTCCCCCTTTTTGACTCTGACCACATGGAAAGCCTGCACTCATTTGGGGTCTTTGTTTATGATTTTAAACTTGAAGTTGCACAAAATTGACACATGGAACTTTCCTTAGGTCTGTGAATTTTTAATGGCAAAAGAGTCCGTGGGCTTGCGGGGCCGCACTTCAAAACTGTGCCCATTTGTGAAAAGTGCAAAAAGTTTCAAAATACCCTGCAGACTTGTCGGCCCAAATTTACAATTGGGAAAAATTTCTTCCATGGTCCCATAGACCTGCTTTTGGCAAAGAAAACATCCCAATGCCCGCCGGCCCACGTTTTCCACGTTTGGTGAAAAGACATCTCTAGGCCCGCCGGCTTGCATTTTCCACTTTACAAAAGAAATCCTTCCCAGGCTTGTGGGCCCGTAATTATAACTTGTTTATCTTGTGAAAAGTGTAAAAATGCAAAAAAATCACCCATTAGCCCGTCAGTCCACAATTTTGCGTTGGCGAAAAGTCTTCCTCAGGCCCGCCGACCCACTTTTGGTAAAAAATGCTTCCCAGGCTCACCAGCCCGGCATTCACGAATTATAAGGAGTTAGAAGGACTTTTTTATATCTCTAGAAAAGGGAAGAAATTTTCTATCTGATGAAAATGCTTTTAGGGGATCTTAAGTGCTTAAAATATACAAAAATTTAGATTGAAGCACTGAAAGGGGAAACATGGTGTTAGTTGATAAAAAATAAGTGTGAGCTTATTTTGGTCAACAATGAGTTCACATAGCTTAAGAAAAAACTTGTAAGAGATCACAAGTACTAAGAGGCGGGGGGAGGGGGGGGGGTAAATTAGTGTAGTATAAGATTTTTACTTTAATAATAATAATTAAAAATTTCTTAATAAGTATAAAAATAAGTCATGAGCGTTCGAAAAGAAATACAAAATAGAAGAATGTTGAACACACAATTTATAGCGGGAAACCTCTACGGAAGAAAAACCCAATTGAAACCAAGAATTTATTAGGAACACCAATTCCAAGGCTTAAAATGGTTTTGGTTATGCAACGAATCAACCTTTGAAGCACCCATTTCACAACTTCAAGCTCCCACTTGAATATTTTCTGAGCTCCCACTCAACGCATTTAAGAAAACACCAACTTGCAAGGAGCACCAACCCATAATTGAATCTAAAACTGATCTATTGCAGGAACCTTCCCAAAAAGAGGCTGCAACCCCCTAAAAAATGCTAAGCCACAACTTAGACTTATTTAACATATAAATTTTGATCATCTAGTTACAAAAATTGCTTACACAATAGATTATGATTACTCTTTTATATCTGTTTGTGTTCTATTTGTCACTTTCTTCTTCTCATATGATTTGAGCTCTTTCGCTCAATCAATCTGCCACACTGATGTTCTTCTCATATGATCTTATTCACATCATCTTTTCTTCTCTTCTCCTTCCTCTCTCTTTTCTTTTTGTAGCTCTTTTTATCTTGAATGCATCGTCTCCTCACTTAAAAATTATTCTTCTTTTGCTTTTTCAGCTCTAGTGCGTAATTTCATTTTTGAGAAACACACCCAATTGTCTTCAAGTTCTCTCTATATTGCCAATCGACCCATTCAATTTCTTTGATTTGTGTGTCATACAACATTCCTCCTCTGTCACTTGAAAATCAAACCATTAAATGCATGCAACTATCTCACGATTTTTGTCTTGCTATTTTTGGCTCGATTTCACCATTTTTATGCATTCCCCAGAAAATATTTATGAGTTGTTACCTAAAAAACATTTTCTCATTTTTATAGAAATTTCAACGTGATCAAGATGAGTTAGTCACTTTCTTCTCTGATATTTTATTCTCCTTGAAATAAGGAATCTACATATATAACTGCAACTGTATTTACAAAAATTTAGAGAGAATTATTTTTTTATAGTTGGAACAGTAGATTTCTTATTTCTCTATGGAGTTCAAGTCATGTCCTTAGCTGCAATCACCTGTCGATCGAATCACTATCAATTTTGGAGTAAAAAATCTCAGTTGTCCATTTTTGAATTAATTTGATTGTCCTCACGCCCTGTTCAATTAATACTTCTTCAATCCGTTATGTTCCTTAGATTCTTTATATCGCTGCAATTTCCTTTGATCTGTGGATTTTCTCCTTTGTTATAGCTTTTTAGTTATTCATGGCTTCTTCTTTTGCTTCACATATTTTACAATCTTACTTGGATTTTCTCCTTATCCATTTCCTTCCCACAGATTTTTGTTATGTTTGGAACTCTATCTTCTTCTATGTGTGGAATTTGTAGTTTTCCACGGATTTTTTTGTTCTTTGCAACTATCTTCCATCCTTATACACTTTTCTAGTTCATCATGGCTTTGCCTTTATGGAGGCTTCCTTAAGACTTCCTTACTCCCTCAGCTTTGACTTTTGTCCATCCTTACCTGCATAGTTATTCATTCATTCCACAACTTGTTCATAAGGTCCATCTACTTTTGTGATTTCATTCCTTTACCCATGGCCTTCACTAATATTCCATGAATTCTTCTAGAATTCCTTGGAGTGATGAAGACTTCGGTGGCTACTTCAAGAATTATGAGGCTAAATCCTTATGTCCGTGGGTTACCAAAAAGATAATTAAGTCCCTTAGAACTTAGCCTTGATCATTTTGAAGCCTCTGTTATTTGACACTATCAATCAACCTTCATCTTTATCACTTTCTCACTTTACCAGTTAATCCTCATGCCACCAATATTGCTTGACATCAAATAATTTTCAATCAATGAAACTTGACATTAATTACAATACGTATGATGATGACAAATGAAAAATAATATCCCCATTTTTCATTAATGGCAACACCTCAACACTTCAATTTTGGAGAAAACTACAACCTTTTGATGGAAAAATAATACTTGCATACCTGTTTTTTGAAAACGCTCTTTAACTATTCCTTAGCAGGTTTATGTTTTCAGCTTCTCTCCTAATTTTTTAATACTTTCCTGGAGGTGACTTCTGTCCCCTTTTTTACTTCCTCTCTCCTCATTTCAATGTGACAAACTAGTTTATGAATGCTGCTTCTCTCCCCCTTTGACAACAATGAAAAAGGGCCATCTATGTCGTATAATGACGAAAATGTAGATAATATGAATAATACATGTTCTTAATTCAAGAAACTTCCCCTAGGAACATGCTTCTGATCCTTATTAGTTAGTATGCTTGCGAAAATGCTCCCCTTGAGCTGATGCATACTTTGACAACCTTGAGCTAGAATACTAGCTCCCCTATCACAAATACTGTTTGGCACTGATTAGGATGTAATATTACATGAGAAGTCTCCCTCACTTTTTACTAACACCTTCTAGTTATTGGTGGGATTAGGAATGATCCCCAATTCATCCCTTAAGTGTTCAACAATAGCTTTTAGCAATGGCTTGGTCATAATGTCTGTAATTTCTTCTTTTGTGCACACACATTCTAAACTGATTTTCTTGTAATTCACTTGTTCCCTCAAGAAATTATATCTAATTAGAATATGCTTGGTATTTTAGTGAAACACGGGGTTCTTAGAGACACTTATTACACTTTTACTATCACAAACTAAGGGAATTAGACTATCATATTTTACCTTGTAATCTTCCAATGTTTGCTTCATCCATAAAACTTGAGTGCAACACATTGTGGAAACTATATATTCTCTTCACATGTATACAGTGCCACTGATGATTGCATCTTGATCAACCAAGAGACTAAATGATTGTAAATTTGGTCAGAGTTTTGCTAAAAATCATACTTACAAAACATAATAGAAACACTGAATATAATAATATTTCAATATGTTTTCATTCGGGATATCTCAATACAAGAGTGATACACATAAATAGGAGGATGCACTCTTTAATACAAGGAGTCAAAAATCATCTCTAACTTACCCTACAATCTCTCTCATCCCTAAGATATCTGCAACATCCCAAATATCCCTCAAGACTAATCAACATGAGTTGTTATCACAACACACTCAAACTAACTATATTATTAATATGAGTTATATAAACTCAATATTAATAACATACACAATATATTAATAAAGTTACACAATATATTTGTAACATTAACTCCCCTATTGTTAAAATTATTAATTCCCAATATACACTCCCGTAATGTTGACATGGTACAACATAACTCCTTTTACTGTAGCGTGCTGCACAGGGTTGCCTCATAATCTAGATCAAAGAATGGCATGTAAACTTCCAACTTACTAATTGTCTTGCTGCACAAGACCAAAAATATGAGAAGGAACATATCCCAGATTTACTCCATGAAAATAATGCACTCGGCATTCCACTGGAAAATCATATTCATAAAGAAGGAAGGCAGTCAGAGGACCGCTACATCAAGAAACGTTTATCTACATTTTTTCATCTCTGGTTTTCTAGAAATACCACCAACCCTTTCCAAATCTATGAATGTTACAATAAAATTAGAGGCATACTCAACAATTTTTTCTTCTAGGAGGTTACGTATAGGAATTTCTCACACATTAAAATTTAACAGGAATGTGACATCTGTTCTTATTTTCACATAGTGGAAATTAAACACACAACTGAAAAAATACCATAACTTTATTGTGCAGCCTCTTCACTTGCGGCTGGTGAGAGGTTGCTGATTCACCTCCTTCATCTATTGCCTCCTTCCTCCATCAAAACACTGCTTACTTAGAATAGATTTCTTTGAGGCTCAATAACATATTGATTACAAATCAGACGTCGGTTACCCTGAAAAATGTGTTCGTAAGGCATTTTTTTAATTTTAAGGATATTTACAATGACACTTTCACAAACAAAAGACTTGACAACACAAAACCATAAAATAAACTTAAATATTACTTTTTTTAATACAATTTTATAATTTTGATAACAAATTTTAACGAGACGGATGACGACACTTTATAATAATAACAGATAAATAAAAAATGACATAGACATATAATGACTCTTGATTATTACAAAATGACACATAACAAAATTATATCAAACAATATTACTTTTGAATGAAAAACTATTGTAAAATAAATATAGAATTAACAACATAGACATTCAAAATTAATACAAATAAAAAACTATAAAATTATGACTTATCAATTTGATCTGAGCATATGTTATCGATGTTCAGTGTTTGGTTTGACTTGACATTGATACACGCATTTACATGATGAATTGACACAAAGGATCAATAGAAGAACCCTCTCACCTCTACCCTTTGGAGTCCACAATCATTTTTGTATGACCCGTAATATGAATGATTTATAGAAATGCCCAGGTGTACACATTGAGATATTCACTTTCACTTAGTCCAATACACACCAGTCCTTAGAGTGTATCTGAATCAGTCCTAATTAGCACCATGAACCAACACATTGTGATCAAAATCAAAAAATTGTGATTGCAAGAATAATGGAATGTGGATGGCATTCTAGATCTGTTACTTAGAAACCATTCACTAAGAATATAAGAATCCAAAACTGTGGGTTTGTGGAAATAATAGATGTTTGAAGTTATGCACATAAAGATGCTATCCAAGTGTAAATGTACAAGATTAAACCATGTATGCCTATCCACTATAGATTTGAAAAGATCTCCATTAGACACCAAAAGAACCGTAAATAATGTTAAAACCCCTTGAACATATTTAAAATATACTCCATAATTGAATGTTATAGTAGGTCGTAAGGGAAAAAATCAATATAAAATCCCTTTTGTATTTTCAACATTTCTCCACATCTAGAATGTGGGTTCAACTGAAATTCGGACAATATTTTTCTTAGAAATAAATTTATAAACCCATTGAAAATTAGAGAAAACCATATCGTAATATAGAAATTACAACATGTTCTTTAAAGTAGTTCTAAAAAATTTAAGAAATTACAAAAGTATATGATAATCATAAAGCAAGGCAATATTACAATCACATAGAACTACCATTCCTTCTCTGATACCAAAAGTAATTTTTGTCAGAGTTTTACTATAAATCAGACTTGCAAAACATAATAGAAACATTGAATATAATTATATTTCAATTTGTTTTCATTTAGGATATCTCAATACAAGAGTGATACACATAAATAGGAGGATGTACTCCTTAATATAAGGAGTCAACAATCATCTCCAACTTCCTCTACAATATCTCTCATCATCAAGATATCTCCAACATCCCAAATATCCCTCAAGACTAATCAACGTGATTTATTATCACAACACACTCACACTGACTATATTATTAATATGAGTTATATTAACTCAATATTAATAACATACACAATATATTAATAATGTTACACAATATATTTGTAACCATGATTTCCAATAAAGTATCCCCCACTTCTTATAATCTTCCTATCATCAAGACTTCCTGCCCAATCTGTATTTTTGTATGATTTTATGTAGAATTCATTGCTCTTAGGAGACCACAATCCATATTTAATTGTTCCCATGAGGTATCTCAGAATTCTCTTGACCACATTTAGGTTTTTTTCCCTTGGATATTCTAGAAATATTCAAACTAGACCCACCTCCTACATAATATCAAGTCTTGATGGCATGGAATAGAGTAGACTACCAATCATGGATCTATATAATGTTTTATCTAATTTTGGTGAGCTATCCTCTCTGCTCAGCTTGTATCCAACATCCATTGGTGTTCTTATAGGTTTGCAATCTTCCTTCCTAAACCTTTTGAACATTTCTTTGATATAATTTATTTGGGATATGAAGATACCTTTATCTGATTGACTGATTTACAAATCTAGAAAGAATGAAATAACTCCCAGCATGGACATTTAAAATTCTTATTTCATCATATAGGAAAATTTATATGTCATTTTATCATAGTCTCTTCCCAAAATAATGTCATCAACATACACAATGACTATAAGAAAATTATTTCCTTCTTCATTGATGTAGAGACTATTATCAGCAACACCTTTTCTGAAACCTTACTCAATGAGGTATAAATCCAATTTGATGTACAAAGCTCTAGAATCTTGTTTAAGTCCATATAGTGAATTTTTCAACATAAACACATAATCTCTATCTTTAGTTAGTGCAAAGCCATTAGGTTGTTTGATGTATACTTATTCATTTAGAAAACTATTGACGAAGGTTGATTTCACATCCATCTGCATAAGTCTTATCTTCTTGTAAGCCACGTAAGCAAGGAAAATTATTATTGCTTCCATCCTTGCCACTAGTGAAAATGTTTCATCAAAGTTGATTCCTTCCATTAACGCATAACCTTTGCACAAAATTCTTTCATTATTTATTATTACTTCTCCTTTGAAAACCCACTTTGTTCAAATTAAATTTTTATTTGACAGTATTGGTACAAGCTCCCATGTTTCATTATTTTCAATTTGATCAAGCTCTTCATTCATTGCATCTAGTCAATGTTGATTCTTACTTCTACAACGAATTTGGGTTCTACCATTGATAGGAGAGCTATATCTTCATGATTTTACTAATCTCTTAGCCTTCTTCTGGTTAGAATGTTTCCTTTTTTGTTTCCAATGATTTGTTTTATTGGATGATCTCTTATGAATTTCCTTGAGGGTGCCTTAGTGTCTAGTATTTCCTCCTTTTCTTCTACTTCTTCATGCGGATTATCAATTTCCTCATCATCTTCCTATTCTTCATGAGTCTTATTTTGATGAGTGCTAGACTCGATAGTTTCATCTACCTTCACATTTTTTCTTTCAAAAATATTCTGCAACCTCTTATTGTAACTTATGTAAGCCACGCTGACTACTGAGTACCCAAGAAATATGCCTTCATCACATCTTCATTCAATTTTTCCCAAATTATATTCATATCTTTTGATGTAGCACTCGATTCCAAAAAATATTGTGTTTAACATTTATAGGCCTATTTTTCCACAATTCATAAGGTCTCTTATCATTATTTACTCTCAATTGAGCTCTATTAAAAATTTACACCACGGTGTATACCTCTTCACTCCAATATATGTCAAGAAATTTGGATTCATTCACCATGGTTCTTGCCATTTCTTGCACAACCATGTTCTTCCTCTTAACAACTCCATTTTGCTGAGGTGTTCTGGCAGATGAGAATTGTCTTCTAAATCCCCGTTCTTAATAAAAATCATCGAATTCATTACACAAAAACTCTCCGCATCTTTTTGATCTTATACATTTGATATTTTTGTATTTCTCATTCTACACCAGTGCCTTAAATTTATTGAATTTGTCCAAGGCTTTTGGATTTTGCTGTAAATATGCTACCAATGTCATTATGGTATAATAATCTATCATCAACATGAAATACACCTCACATTGTATACTTTCAGTTCTTATAGGACCATAGAGATCTGTATGAATCGACTCTAAAGGTCTCGTTGTAGAGTATTGTTTTGAATTCAATGTTCTCCTTGTTTTTTTACTATGCAATCATTCTTTACAAAGTGTATCTCCGGGTTTTACAATTTTTGGCATATGTTTCACACATTATTTAGCAATTAGTTTTATGAGATTCTTAAAGCTTATGTCTCCAAGACTTTTGTGTTGTAGCCGGTTATAATCAACCTTACTCATGAAGAATTTTACATGATTTATTTCATTTAGCACATACATGTTGTTCTTTATGCTTTTGGATTTTGTAAATTTCTTTCCTATTTTGTTATTTATGATATCCTAATCTTCATCATGGAAGATCGTATTATATCCCCTTTTACACAATTTACTTACACTAAGAATATTTTGCTTGAGACCTTGAACACATATAACATTTTAAGTTATGGTCTTTCTATTATCTAGACTTTGAGTTCCTTTTCCATTTATATTAACTGAATTGTTATCAGCAAATCGCATAGCAGCAGATGCATTGTTTGATCGTGAAATGATTTTTTTTGTACCCTGTCATATGACTCAAACATCCACTATCGAGATACAAGATTTTATCTTCATTTTGCACATGAAATGTGGTCTGCACTATTGAGCATGACTCTTTTCTCTTTTTCTCATATTTATTTACAACATACACCAATTTCTCTAATTGGGTGGTTCTTGTTTACTTCCTGATGCCTCATTTCTCTTATTATGATAATTTTAGTGGAAATAAGTATAGATTAGTCTGGTGTAAGATGGGAAAAAGTTTCTTCTATAACCTCTAGCGAATTTTCTACACTTAGCAGCCTTATGTCCAAAATAATTACATGAAGAAAAATAACAATAGAAAGAATGTTTGTACCTTGTTAGGATATAAGGGATAAAATATGTGGAATAATCCCTCACAGAATCGCAATAGTAGAAACTAATATGCACAAAAAATATTACAGATCTCAAATAAAATTTTAGAATAAAATAACACAACACAAAGAGATAGTATTTAACATGGTTCACCCAATTTAGGATACGTTCACCAAGAATCACTTGCTTAGATTTTATTACAAGCCACCGCTCTCTCAATATAATACCTAGATCTATTTGGATCTATACTAAAAAAATCTATAGAATTCACATCCAAATTCAAAACACATATGAAATGCTTTTGTATTACCTACAATATGCACAAAACCATATAAATAAACAACTACTTAAGTAGTTTTACAAAACCATGGGTATTAAAACCATGGGAAAAAACCGTCCCATAAAAAGATGGGTCAAAATCTCGCCCATATGAGAAAAGCACGTTTCCCAAAATTTCGGTGAGAAAACTGTGAAATGTGTACAGTACTCTTAGTGTACAGTCTTCAACAATTTCTCACATGAAAAAAGGCTCCACAACCTAACATACCTCATATCATAGGTGATTTTGGGAGTAGCAGTTCTTCTCCTGGAAATATTTTTGAACACTTTATTTATGGCATAATATGTGCTCAGAGTTGATGTAGTCTTATTTACTACACTCTTTACAGGTTCCTTTTCCTTGCTTTCTTATTTGAAACCAATACGAAAATTATCATTTGTGTTATGTTGACCATTTAATATACCAGTAAAAACATTTGAAATATTCTCTATCTTTTAATGCACAATTATTTTTCTACTTATTTTTTTCATCTCAAATTTTAGTCGCTTCGATTCTCAGTTCAGTTTTATGCATTCATCATCCTTTATTTTGTAAGAGTTTGAGATATTTTTTATGTGAGTTTCAAGTTCTTTGATTTCATTAGCCTCTTTTTCTTCTCTTAGATATTATTTTTCCTCAGAGATGCTGATTTTTTATTCATAATCTTTTAATTTGCATATCATATTCAAATTCTTTCTTTTACATAGCTTCAATTCTTTAAGATCACATAATAATTTAACTTCAAGATTTACTTCATCTTCTTATTCATCAGTGTCTTCAAATTCAACTGAATTATTTCCTTTGGAGTTGTATTCTTCTATTGGATCCATGGCCATAAATAGACATTCAGACTGATCTTCATCATTTTCAGTTTCAGAGCTTCATGGATTGCTTGAATAAGATACAATTGATTCCTCTTTTGAATAGAAGTTCCTTTTGTTCTTGAAGAAATTATTTTTGTTATTTTTCTTCTTATGTCAATTTTATTTCTTATTGTTTTTATGATTTTCCTCTTCATATTCAGACTGAGCTTCTTTATTTTTATTTGGATATTTAATAGCAAAGTGACCTACTTGTCCACATGTGAATCATTTGAAGTCAAGTTTTCCTTTATACTTACCTAAAAATGTTTTGAGTGTTCTTACGAATGTCATTTAATTATTTTAATCATATAATTCATCCTTTAAATCTGATTCTTCTTCTTCTTATTTCTTGGAATGAGTTTCTTTCTTAACCTTAAATGCTACATTTTTGTAGTCTTGGTTCCAATTGTTCTCATCAGATATACTGAAAGAATACTATGTAATTCATCCATTGTGAGAATCTTTATGTCTTTGGATTCCACCACCACTAAAACCTTTTCATCAAATTTTCTAGTCAGAGATCTCAAAATCTTTTGAACAATAACATATTCTTATAATTTCTCACGTAGGCATTTGATCATGTTAATAAATTCATATATTCTCTACATGTAGGCTACAATACTCTCATCATCTTTCATCCTTAGTTTCTCAAACTGAGCTTTGTAGGTCTACATTTTTGTCAACTTCACTTTTTCATCTCCTTCATAAATACTTTGAAGTTGGGTCAATATCTCCTTTGTTGTTTTGAAATACATAACTTTTGCAAGTTCATTTTTCAGTCAGGTTACAAAGGATGACATTCAAGGATCTAGAGTTGCATTCATATTCTGATTTATCAGATAAAGAATTGATTTTTATGGCTGGAGTGTTGTATCATTTCTCAACACATTCCAAAATATGAAAAAGCAAGCAACATCAAATAATTCTTCATTATTATTCTCAGGAATGAATAGTTTATTATAGTGAAGAGAGGTGATCTTGATAGTGAGAAACCACCTTGTGCCAGATTATTTTCCATGCTTTTGAAAAGAGGACCTCCTTGAAGATGTTAAGATTATAATAGAAGGAATTCAATCTGATATCACTTATTAGAGATCACAAACACTGAGACTGGGGTGAGTCGTTGAAGATTAAAATTTTCACTTTAATAACGCTAATTCTAAATTTCTTAATAACTTTAACAATATGTCATGAGCATTCAAACAAACACATGAAAAATAGAAGAATTTTGAACACAAAATTTATAGTGGGAAACACTTTCGGGAGAAAAACCCACTTGAAACCACGGATTTATTACGAAAAAAAATTCCATGTCTTACAATGGTTTCAGTTGAGAACCAACTTCACAACTTCAAGAATCTGTTAGTGTGAGTTATCCTATGTGTCTTCCTCTCATATTGGAGGGTCATCTCACATGGGTTAGGTTTAGGGTTTCATGTGTGTCATGCACTAGGGTTACTCAGCACCCTATATGTACCCCTTTACTATTCATTTATGAGCATGCCAAGACACTCCGCTGTCTTTCCTCTATATGCAAGCTTTCTTTCTGTTGAGCAAGTTCTTCCATTACTGATCAATTCTTTCTTGCAATTACACTAGAGCTATCATGATTCCATTGGAGTGCAATTACTTCGTGGTGTCTCATTTCTGATTCGATTCTCGTAAACTCTTTTCATGATATCAGAGCTATCGATAAAGAGTACCATTAACCAAGGGAGTAGAGCAATCTGAAACCAACTTAACCTTGGATTTATTGTATGCTACTGGAATCGTGTCTAGATTCATGCAGGAGCCACATGAGCTGCATTGAAAGAAGCTAAACAGATCCTTCATTATGTTCGTGGCAGATATACTAAGGGCATTCACTATCATGGAGGCATAGATATCGACTTAATTGGGTTCATAGATTCTGATTTGTTCGGTGACTTAGATCATTGGAAACATACTTCTGGCTACAGTTTCTCTCTTGGTTTGGGTCCCATTAGTTGGTCTAGCAAGAAGTAAAATGCAATTGCGATATCATCTACAGAGGAAGAATACAGAGCAACAGTTAATGCTACCATAGAAGCTATTTGGCTACAGGGTATTCTGACAAAGTTTGGCATCCACTTTCGGCGGCCTACCATTATCTATTGTGATAACATGAGCACAATGTCTATTTTTAGAAATCTAGTTCAGCATCAGCAGACAAAGCACATTGAGATCCATATGCACTTCATACGGGAGCTTATTCATGATGGTATCATTAACATTCAGTACATTTAGATAGCTGATCAGATTACAAATTTATTCACCAAGCCCTTCACTGAGATGAAGTTTCTTCACTTACGGTCTCTTCTTGGGGTGATATCATTTGCAGCTACTCATCTTCTTCGGGCTATGTAGTCCTTCTTTTCTTCTTCTTCTTCTAGGAAGATTGTGTTTGTATATGGGCACCTTATCAGGCCTTTAGTTTCCGGGCCCCAGTGACACATCTTTCTTAGTTGTTTAGGAGTGTCTTCCCTTTCCGTCTGACTCATCATAGCTGCTACCCTAGCTTCGATGAAGGGGGGTGTTAGTGTGTGTTATCCTATGTGTCTTTCTCTTATATTGGAGGGTCATCTCACATGGGTTAGGTTTAGGGTTAGGTTTAAGGTTTGATGTGTGTCATGCACTAGGGTTACTCAGCACCCTATATGTACCCCTTTACTATTCATTTATGAGCATGCCAAGACACTCTGCTACCTTTCCTTTATATGTAAGCTTTGTTTCTGTTGAGCAAGTTCTTCCATTATTGATCAATTCTTTCTTTCAATTAGGCTAGAGCTATCATGATTCCATTGGATTGCAACTACTTCATGGTGCCACATTCCGATTCAATTCTCACAAACTCTTTTAAGAACCCACTCGAAGATTTTACGAGCACCCACTCATTGCATTTAAGAAAGAATTTTTTTTTAAGGAGCACCAACCCCCAATTAAATCAGCTATAATTTATCTTTTGTCTGAACCTATCCACAAGGAGGCTACAACCCCCTGAAAATGCTAAGCTATAACTTAGACTTATTTTACTTATACATTTTGATCATCTACTTATAAAAACTACATACATAATAGATTACGATCACTCTTATATATTTGTCTTTGTTCTTTCTGTCACTCTCTTCTTATCATCTTATTCAAACTCTTATTTCTCAATCAATCTATCACACTGATGTTATTTTCATATGACCTTCTTCATATCATCTTGTCTTCTTTTCTCCTTCCTCTCTTTTTTCTTTATATAGATATTTTTAGATTAAATACATCGTCTCCTCACTTGAGCAATTATTGTTTCTTCTTCTTCTTCAACTCTAGTGTGTTATTTCATTTTTAAGGAACACACCCAATTGGATTCAAGTTATCTCTATATTGCCAATCTACCTATTCTATTTATTCTATTTGTGTGTCATGCATCTTTACTTCTCTTTCGCTTGAAAAATTAAATCACTAAATGCACACAACTAACTCCATATTTTGCACTTGCTATTTTCACCTTGATTTCACTATTTTCTATGCATTCGCCAGAAAATATTTATGAGCCAATACCTATAAATATTTTTATCATGTTTATATAAATTTCAACATGATCAAAATTAGATAGTCACTTTCTTCTCTCATATTTTATTTTCCATGAAATCCGGAATATACATATAGAATTGCAAATGTATTTACAAAAATTCAAAGAGCATTACATGTTTATAGCTGGAACAATTGATTAAATATTTCTCCAAAGAGCTCAAGTTGTGTTCTTAACCATAATCACCTTTTGATTGAATCACCATCAAGTTTGGAGAAAAAAATCTCACTTTCCCATTTTTTAATTAATTTTATTTTCCTCGAGCTATGTCCAGTTCATACATGTTTAATAGATAGATTTCCTTATCTTCTTTGAATTTTTATTTGTATCACAACACTTTCCTTTGATTTGTATATTTTCTCCTTTGTTGTGGATTTTTAGCTATCCAAAACTTGTTCTTTTACTTTGTGGATTTTGTAATGTTACGTGTGTTAGGAAATAAGAGATAAAATATATGGAATAATCCCTCACAGAATCACAACAGTAGAAACTAATATGCAAAAATTATTACAGATCTGAAATAAAATTGTAGAATAAAATAACACAACACAAAGAGACCGTATTTAAAGTGGTTCACCCAATTTGGGCTACGTCCACCAAGAATCACTTGCTCAAATTTTATTACAAGCCACTGCTCTCTCAATACAATACCCAGATCCATTTGGAGCTATGCTCAACAAACTCTACAAAATTCACAGCCGAATTCAAAGCATATCTGCAATGTTCTTTATACTTTCTATCATATGGATACAACCATATAAATAGACAACTGCTTAAGCAGTTTTACAAAACCGTGGGTATCAAAACCATGGGCAAAACCCGTCCCATAAACCTATGGGTCAAAAAAATCTCCCATATGAGAAAAGCACATTTCCCGATACATGAAAAGTGTACAATACTCTTAGTGTACAATCTTTAACACTTTCACACATGAAAACAAGCTCCATAACCTAATAATCTCCCACTTAGAGACTAGTTTTCCTCTGAGCAAGCTTCTCAACCCTTCACTAGTTTCTGTGAAGACCAACCAAAGATGAACACAACTTCAGTTTTTCCCTTGTGACCACCTTGGTCATCATATATGTAGGATTCTGACCGGTATGAATCTTCTCCAACTTCAACTTCTCTTCCTCCAAAGCTGTCCTAATGAAATGGTACCTTAACTGTATATGCTTTGTCCTAGAGTGGAAAGCAGAGTTCTTAGCTAGGTGTATAGCACTCTGACTATCACTATGCAGCTTACATTCCTCCTGCTTATGCCCCAACTCCTCAAGAAATTGTTGTAACCAAATCATATCTTTTCTTGCCTCAGTGGCAGCAACCTACTCAGCCTCTGTGGTTGACAACGCCACCAACTTCTGTAGTCATGAAATCCAGCTCACTGCTGTCCCACCTACAATGTAAATATAACCTGTCATGCTCCTCCTACTGTCTACATCTCCAGCCATGTCTGAATCTACATAACCATGTAAACTGGTGTCTGATCCACTGTAGCACAAAATTTTCCCCATGGTCCCTCTCAAATACCGAAGGATCCACTTTACTGCTTGCCAATGCTCTTTACCTAGATCACTCATAAATCTACTCACAGCTCCCACTGCATGGTAAATATCAGGCCTATTGCACACCATAGCATACATCAAACTATCAACTGCTGATGAGTAAGGTACGTTGGAGATTTGGTTCCTCTCCTGCTCTATATTGGGACACTTCTCCTTTGATAACTTGAAATGGCCAGCCAAAGGAGTCCCAAACGGTTTAGCATCCTGCATATTAAACCTCTCCAAGAGTTTCTTAATGTAATCTTCCTAAGATAAAGTCAGCTTCCATTCCTTCCTATCTCGAGATATCATCATACCAAGGATTTGTTCGGATGCCCCCAAATCCTTCATAGCAAAGGATTCACTTAGCTGCTTCTTGAGTACTTTTATTTCTTGCATGTTTTTACCTGCAACCAACATGTCATCGACATAAATACAAAGGATAATATAACTTCCATCCTCAAATTTCTTTGTATACACACAATGGTTAGAATGACATCTAATATAACCTTGCTCCATCATGAAGATATTAAATTTCTTATACCATTGACGTGGAGCTTGTTTCAGGCCATACAAGCTCTTATTTAGTTTGCACACCATCTCCTCTTTACCTTTGACCTCATATCCCTCTAGTTGCTGCATATATAGTTCCTCCTCCAAATCACCATGGAGAAATGTAGTCTTTACATCAAGCTGTTCTAAGTGCAAGTCTTCTACTGCAAATTCCTAGAACAGTTCTAATAGAAGTCATTTTTACTACAGGAGAAAATATCTCATCAAAATCTATACCTTGTTTCTGTGTAAACCCCTTGACCACCAATCGGGCCTTATATCTTTTCTTTCCTCCTTCTTCATCTTTAACTCTGTACACCCACTTGTTCTACAATGCTCTTTTTCCTTTGGGTAGCTTTACCAAATCCCATGTCTAGTTCTCCATGAGAGCCTGATGCTCCTCATCCATGGCTTGCTCCCACTTCTTCCTGACATCTACCTGTATTGCTTCATCAAAGCTCTCTGGTTCTACACTATCAGTGAGTAATAAATAATAAAGAGAAGGAGAAAAATGTTTAGGTTCTCTTCTTACCCTAGAAGACCTCCTCAATATGGGAGTTTGGGGTTCCTGTTGAGGGGGTTCCTGAACTGATTCATGTGTCACTTTCCCATCCGGAAGATCCTCTACCGCTGCATATTCTTTCTTGGATTCTTCCCTGTTTTCCTGCAACTTCTTCTTATACATGACTTTCTCATTAAAGACCACATCCCTAGATCGAATGATTTTCTTTTCCTTAATACTCCAACATTTATATCCAAAGTCATCACCACCATAACCAATGAAAGTATATTTTTCTGATTTAGCCTCTAGCTTAGTCCTATCATCCTTGTCTATGTGAACAAACACCTCACATCCAAAGACTCTAAGAAATGAATAATAAACTTTCTTACCATACTAAGCCTCCTCAGGTATGCCTGCATCCAAGGCACTTGAGGGTCCTCTATTTATCAAGTACATAGTTGTGCTCACTGCTTCTGCCCAAAAAGAAAGAGGCAGTCCTGCATGTAACCTCATGCTCCTAGCACATTCCATTATTGTTCTGTTCATCCTTTCTGATACCCCATTATGTTGTGAAGTTCCTGGAACCGTCTTTTTCCTGCGGATTCCATTCTTAGAACAGTAATCATAAAATTCATTGCTGCAATACTCCCCTCCATTATCTGACCTAAGACATTTTAGTTTAATACCTGTTTCATTCTCTACCAAGGCTTTCCATTTAACAAAAGTGTCAAATACATAAGATTTTTTTCTAATACAATAAACCCAAAATTTCCTTGTTGCATCATCAATAAAAGTAACATAATAACTTGAACCCCCAAGAGATGATACCTGAGCTAGCCCCCACACATCAGAATGCACCAGTTCTAACTTAATCTCTTTCTTTGTAGGTCCAACCTTGAGAAACCTTACTCACTTCTGTTTCCCATATATGCAGTCCTCACAAAACTCCAAACCTATTTCTGTTTATCCAGGAAAATCCTTCTTTATGATCTCGATGGCCTTATGGCTCATATGACCGAGCCTATAGTGCCATAATGTTGTATCTACTTTTGAAGCCATGAGATTACAAACATTAGTGCTATAAGTGGTTAAATACAAGGTTCCAATATTCTTACCTCTTGCCAACAAAAGAGCACCCTTGGTAACCTTCCAAGAGTCCGCTGTAAATATCATAGTACAACCATCACTTCCCAACTGCCCTGCCGATATCAAATTTCATCTTAATGTAGACACATGTCTGACATCCTTCAATAGCCAAGTATTCCCATTCTACATCTTAACCTTAACAAAACCTTTTCCAACTATGCTGCAAGGCTCATCATCACCAAGAAAAACATGCCCAAAATCTCCTTGAATATAATCAACAAAATAATGCCTATGTGGAGAAGCATGGAAAGAAGCCCCTGAATCTAAAACCCAAGATTCAGTAATATTGTGCAAAGAAAGAATCAAAGCATCTTGACATACATTACCCATTGCCACATTTGCCTCCTTGTTTTCTTCTTGTTGTTTCTTCTTATCCTGAGCTCCCAACAGTCCTTCTTTACATGCCCAAGCTTTCCACAATTCTAGCATACAATCTTGTTCTTGGATTTTGACCTTGCCAGATCTTTTGATTTTCCATGGTTTCCTCTATTCTTCTGTCTCCCTCTAGTTTCCACTGTCAAAGCATTCCCTGAAGTAGAAGATTCCCCAAAGCTTTTTCTTCTCATTTCCTCGCTTAGAATCACCCCTATAACATCCTCAAACTTCAACTTCAAGTTAGCTGGAACCGAGTTACTTACCGCCATTACCAGGCTATTCCAAATCTCAGGTAAAGAGCACAGAATTAATAAAGCCCTAACTTCTTCATCAAATTCTATTGTAACCGAAGCTATCATATTCACAACTGTATTGAAATCATTTAAATGATCTGCTACTGAACTATTCTCAGACATCTTCATATTAAACAACTTTTTCATTAAAAATATCTTATTAGAGGCAGAGGGTTTTTCATACAACTTCCCTAATGCATCCATTAGATTTTTGTAGTCTTTTCCTTTGAAACATTAAATAATACCGAAGATGGAAGACACAGTCAGATAATTCCAAGTGCCTTCCGATCCAACAAATCCCATTCCACATCTGTCATACTCAAGGGTTTGTTCACCTTCTCAGATAGTGGAGTATAAAGATCCTTCTGATAAAGGTAATCTTCCATCTGCATCTTCCAAAGACTGAAATTCTACCCATTGAATTTATCAACCCTAGATCTTCCATCATCTGCCATAGCTACCACTCAAGCTAAAAAACTTTCCCTGCCATTCAACACTTCAGAAAACCAAACCAGGCTCTGATACCGATTGTTAGGAAATAAGAGATAAAATATACGGAATAATCCCTCACAGAATCGCAACAATAGAAACTAATATGTAAAAATTATTACAGATCTGAAATAAAATTGCAGAATAAAATAACACAACACAAAGAGATCGTATTTAACGTGGTTCACCCAATTTGGGCTACGTCCACCAATAATTACTTGCTCAGATTTTATTACAAACGACCACTCTCTCAATACAATACCCAGATCCGTTTGGAGCTATGTTCAACAAATTCTACAGAATTCACAGCCGAATTCAAAGCATATTTGTAATGTTCTTCATACTTTCTATCATATGCATAAAACCATATAAATGGACAACTGCTTAAGTAGTTTTACAAAACCGTGGGTATCAAAACCATGGGCAAAACCCGTCCCATAAACCTATGGGTCAAAAAAATTGCCCATATGAGAAAAGCACGTTTCCTGATATTTCAGGTGCAATTTTTCGAGGCCAAAAATTTATGCCTAATTTTTTTTTGGGGGGTTGCACCCCCGAACCCCTGCTATCGGGGGCTTCCGGCCTGGCCCCGAACCCCGGCAAGGATATATGAAAAGTGTACAGTACTCTTAGTGTACAGTCTTCAACACTTTCACACATGAAAACAGGCTCCACAACCTAACAACGTGAATTTTCTCCTTTTCCACTTCCTTCCCGCATATTTTTCCAATGTCCATGATTCTATCTTCTTCTATGTGTGGCATTTTTAGTTTTCTGTGGATTTTTTTCTTCACAACTATCTTCCATCCTTATGCACTTTTTTAGTTCTTCACAGCTTTTCCTTATATCCACGGCTTCCTGGAGAATTCCTTACCCCCGTAGCTTTTCCTTCAGTCCATCCTTGCTTGCGTAGTTCTTCCTTCAATCCATGACTTTCCTTTTGGCACCTTTTTCTTTGGTGACTTCATTCCTTTACCTACGGCCTTCACTAAGATTTTGTGGATTCTTCTAGATTTCCTTCCCTTCATTTAGACTTCAGTGGCTACTTCAAGACTTTTATAGCTAACTCCTTATGTCTGCAGCTTGCAAAAAATATTATTAAGTCCCTTATAACTTATCCTTGATCATCCTGAAGCCTCTGTGAGTTGACACTATCAACCAACCTTCGTCTTTCTCAATTTCTAACTTTTACCAGTTGATCCTCATGCCATAAATGGAACGTGACATTATTGACAACACATATGATAATGAAAAAGATCAGCAAAATGTGCAACCAATTCATGTCTAGAAATAGTGGCGCAAGTAGATCAACGCCAGAAGTGGAAAATTCATAATATTTTAAAGTTATCATTTAACTTACTATGCTCATACATGATGGGAAGATGATACTAGTAATACCAGCTTATGGTAATGTACCAATATGGATGGGAAATGTAGAATGAATTCCAATACATGATGTCCACACAAAGGCCGAAAAGATAAGGGTAATTGGTGGGAACGTAAAAGAAAATAAAATACTAAAAAGAAACGTACTAGGAATTCTTAAAGAAACTGCAATGGTGGAAAAAATCAAGGGAAAAATCATGTATTTATATAGAAAACGTCATCTGATTGTCAACACCAAGAAAAATATGGAAAGGAGGTCAAATTAAAATACTGAATAAAGGACATAATGCTATTCAGGAATACCTTGTAGAACTTCAAGAACAATAATTAACGAATTGTAGTTAAAACTGGTTAAAGTTGATAGCCTTGAAAGGATTCAATCTTTATGAAATTTTCAATATTTTTAAAAATAATTATCCCAAAGGAATTGATTTCCTATAGAAACAAGAGGCACAAGCAGCCAATTCCTTCCTCCAAGTGTTGAAAGAAAGAGGACATAAAATAGATAGGTATAAAATAATATATAAGTATTACATAGGAATTTTTTTTAGGCTTATATTAGTATTGACTCAAAACAATTCTTTGTGACACATATGTTATTCTCAAGTGTAACAATAAATCTATTAAATTGTTAAAAAATGTTGTGTAAGAGAAGTTTTAAAATGTTGTTTAAAAATTAGTTACAATTAGTTTCACTATTTGAAGTCTTTAATATATAAATATATATCTAAGTGAGAAATTGTAAATCACAATATTAATAAAATTATAATGTAATAAAGTTATGGTAAACAATTTAGAAAAGTATTGAGTGTCACATGCTTAATAAGTAAAAATAATAAATATAATGGCATCATGCATTCTTGATTAGGTGGCATGTACTTATTAATATTTTTATTTTAAAAATGAATAACATTTCATTTGTACACTTATTAAATGTTGATGTTAATGTTGTCATATATGTCCTGAAACTTGTTAATTAAATATTGTTCCTTCAAATGTTATTGAAAAATATGTACTTGAATACGACCCATAATTTGACTTATCATGAAAAACTAACCAATAGAAAATAAAATAAATCAACTTTAATATTTTTTGAAATTATGAAATTGTTTGATTTATATTCAAACATTTGAAATATAAACACTACAAAAAATAAATATCTTTGAGTGGATGATATGGAAATAACTAATATTTATGGTGAAAGGTATAGTAAATTTCCATATGTAGGAACTAATAAAATGTGAACTCCATGTTTCAAAATAACATGTTTAATGTGATTCTTAACATTTTGTTTTTCTGTATGATTTATAGACTATAAAAGTATAAAGTAGTTCACATTATCTGAATTGTCTTCTATTTTTAAATTCCTAGTGACTTCTAATTTTCGTTACAATGATTTCCATTTTAGAAACTGATCAAATAAGTGTTGAAAATATTTATCGTAGCGACTTCTATGCTTACGTGTTTTATCGACCACAAGATCTATGTAGGCTTATTGATTCTTGTTAACTT
>CM034152.1:765399957-765605996 GCA_019776745.2 Taxus chinensis
CTGCTGCTAAAATCCTTCCACCATGACCTGTCCCTCATCCTTATCCCCCATTAATTGCCATAGAAACACACCGCCCATGGTTCGCACCCTACCCTCCATAAAGCCCCTTCATAATCTCCTTATTAGTTGGTTTAGTATTTTAGGTTAGAATTTATGGGTAATACCCATACTATAACGTCATTTAAACATAGTATAACTAACTTTAGGATATTAACACACATAGCCTAGTCTAGGTTAGATTAACCTAATCTAACCTCCTAGGTTAGGTATCGTTTTAGGTTTACTAACCGTTTAATAATTCCAGTAAGGTATTTACATTTTATATGCCGAGAAAAGAAACCCAAAAATCATGCATCTACGAACATTTATTCCTCCTATACCGCCGTTAGGCTCAGGAATATACCGCAAAATATATTAGCTTGGTCCAACGTCCGAGACTCCTTCCGATATGATTCGATTATCGAGAACTGATTCTTTCCCAAGATCATCCTGAGTCCATACTCCTGACAGTCTTAATAATGCCTTCCATACCTTGCAACCTGTTCAGGTCTGTGATTTAATTTATCACAAACAGATTAAAAGATTACTTTGGATCAATTCCACTTATCCAAGTCTATATATTATAAGAAGAATATTCTCTATAATCATTCCGTGATCAATTAATCTTTAGATACAAAATGAAGTCATAAAAGAGTCTAATCATATTCTGATCTTGACTCAGTCAAGATCTGCAATCTGCAAGGAATTACAATACTAATCAGCATGATTTCTCAAATCGAGGCACAATCCTTATACCAGAAATCACATATCAACACTTGTATGTCCGGAGAATAGCAAACAGTTTCAGGTGTTACAGTAAGGAGGGCTGCAAATCGTCAGCATCTAAAGAGAGACACATTGTAGGGATAACAAGACGTTCTTACAAAGAGACGACGTTAGTGCCTACAACCCTGTTACTGTAAGCTTCCAAAAAAGTGCGGTGGCCCCCATGGCAAAGGGAAAAAACTCGAAATGGATGGATATATCGAAAAGTTATGCCCAAAGGTAACACTCAGGGCAGAGGACGACCAGATAGATAAGCCATAAGCATCAACACCACGCAGAAGATTATGAAATGGAAGTAAACGCGTGGAGGAAGTGATCTATACTGCCACACATCAGCAAAATGATTATACATTGGCATCGATTTAGAAAAATCGGCATCCACAGAAAAGATTAAAAACAATCCCACCGACCACATAAATCGGTGGCCGACATGCCCATACATATAATATGCCAACGTAATCGTGAAGGATTATTTACAAACACAACCGGACGATGCTCAGAGAGAGTCAAACATTGGAATTTAGCACAGGGAAGGGCCCTGGAAGTGGGTCAGAAGCGAGGAGGACACGACTTGGGGTAAGTGTTCTTCCTGACCCGTCATTAATTTTTTAATTTTATTTTTAATTTTCTATTTTTTTTTTTTTTAATTTATTTTATCTATATAGATTTTTTGTGGAGGCAATCGGTGTTGATTGATATAATCGACCCGATTTATTACATTGGTGCCGATTGAATTCAATCGACTCAACTAAGGTGATCGAGCCGTTTGTATTTTGACAGAATATTTTTTGGATAAAAAAATATAGAATGTGTTTTGGATGCTTCCAGAAATGGTAATATGACGCTACATTTGCTCTTGAGTCATGGATGCAGGCACGAGTATTACCCATGAGGGATGGTGATTCTTGAAGTCTGAGACCATTCTCCTGACATCACTGACTCAGATTGGCGCCACTTAAG
Source organism: Taxus chinensis (assembly GCA_019776745.2). Classification (NCBI taxonomy): domain Eukaryota; kingdom Viridiplantae; phylum Streptophyta; class Pinopsida; order Cupressales; family Taxaceae; genus Taxus; species Taxus chinensis. The sequence continues at coordinate 765,401,743 of CM034152.1, forward strand.
TTAGCCCCGGGCTCAGGTCTTTTGTCGGTCTAAGCATACGAGTGCCGCTGATGTAGAGTTGATACGAGCACTAGTGCGACGATGGGATGCCCGACTTGCACTTTTTGGTTCAGGACGTGTGAGATGACCATCACCCACGGGACTTAAAGGTTTTTGAGGCTGGCCGTCACTTGGACCCGATAGAGATTACGCCCGAGAGCAGTACCAGGGGCCTAGGTCCAATATATGGAGCATTGCTGATGATTCAGCGATAGTGGTCCGGGGCACGTGAGGATACCTCCGCAGTACAGACAGATTTCCCTGAGCAGCTACGATATTGTTTAATTCAGATGGTGTATCTCCTACTTGTCTCTACCAGATTCGGAGTTGGGAATTCCCATTGTTCTTACTAGATTGTCGTTTGTGACATCCTGCAGTTCATACAGTGTCGCATTGAATGATGCCTTGATAGCTCATGTATATTATGAGTTATGGATGTATACCACTGGCTGGAGGACAGTCAATGATTCAGTGTTTGTGCTGCATTGTCTGGGATATGAGCACATATCAGTGATTAGGCATCCGGGCTTCCCTGGATTCCAGCAGTATGGGGCTATTGATTACGATTTCACGATGGTGGGCCGTTATGGCCCTGGAGATATTATGAAGATCCGCAGATTGGTATCCAATCATTTCATGACGCTGACACCAGAGTAAGTCATCTGGAGACCATGTCGGTAATTTCCTCCGACAATTTTGGCCAGTCGGATGCTCACCTGGTGGGATGAAGATGGTGAGCATGGTGTTAGGGGCCTCAGGCCATATATTTGGGAGCGCGTCTGTTTATATATGGGTATTGAGACAGTTCCGCCTAGTACAGACAGTGCCGACTACCTACAGGCCTTACCGGCGATACAACATAGAGACTGATCTGTTGATTTGATCCCATTAGATCCTTGAGAGAGGCCCCACCCTGTCCACAGAAAGTGATGATGATGCTGGGGGTGGATGATGGTTATGCGACATGGTATGAGACAGAGCTACCATGACCAACTTACGGCATCATAGATGCGATGAGGAGGATATGGCTAAGTACTGGAGAGGACTAGAGGCGGAGCACGTCACCCTGAACACATACACACCTGGTGGCTCTGAGGAGATTAGAGCTCGACAGAGGAAGGGATGCCCTGATTTGTGAGAGAACACCGCTCGGCCAAGAGCAGATACAATGATCCAGCAAGAGGATCACTACCATCGAAATAGGGAGGCCATAAGGGGCCAAACCGATGGGGGGCAGATAAGGGAAAAAGGGAAGAGGAGGGGAAAGAGGGATAAAAGAACAGAGGAGGGGAAAACAAATAGAAGCCACCAGCAGCACCAATACGAGTAACTGGTACTGAGCCTGAGTTTAATATCAGTCTTCTCCTCGCTGAGGTGAGATACTATGAGGATGTCCTAGAACACAACAGCCCCAGATGTGCCTCATTACGGGGTGAGGAGGAGATCAGCGTAGGCCACAAAAAGCGAGCGGGGAATCAGAGGGAGGGAGCCATCGAGAGAGACCGAGGTGGCAGATGCCTCCGAGCAGGTTGCATCTAGCTCGATAGGAGGAGGCTAGGAAGATAGCCTGGTCCAGAGGAGGGTGAAGAGAGAGTGTCTTCCACCTATCAGATTTCACGATATGTTAGGAGGGGGGTTGATGTATTTTGTATCAATGTAGTGATGTAGCACAATTGGAGGCATTTTATAGAGGCTTGATTGAGAGCCACCCAATTTTTGTTGTATAGACACTCATGTATATATATGATTCCTATTAATTTATCATATCAAGTCTCATGCTTTTAATTTTGATATACCATTGAAGATGTTCGTAATTATGATGGATTAGACATAATCGATAGATGATGAATAGATGTGATGGGAATAAACATAGATGTAGAGATATAAATAGATGTGATTTGATGTGATTGATATGTGGATTGAATTTGGATGAGAATAGATATAGTAGATGTAATGTTACCTGGATGACAGTGTTTAGATGATGTGATGGATAGGTGGGAGTTGATAGTTGGAATGGATTTGATATTTGGGAGATTTTAATTAAATTTGATGAAAATAGATAGATAGACCCAAGGGTTTTATAAAGAGGCGATGAGATGTATTTTGGACAAGTAGATCAGATGAAATTAGATAAAATGCTGATCTTGATTAAATTAAACATGTTAAATGTTAATTTAACTAGATGAATGAAATAATTGGAAATACTCTTTGTGAGAGCCCAAGGATGTAATGAAAACGACCTGATTAGAATAAGGAAATACACCCAGATAAGAAGAAAAATGATAAGCTGGGGCTCCTAACCGACCCCATAAATAGAATCTGGATAGGAAACCAAAGATCATGCATTAAGGCCCGATATGAGGTTAAAATAACCCTAAACATAACTAGCCGCAAACCAGATGAGGAGGAGAAACAGAAGGCTAGTAAGTAGGTACTTGTCAAAAATTTCACAAGGGACATAATACATGTATACTGGGAAAATAGGATTCTCCAGTATGATCGCAAAAGGTCTTATATCTCAGTTCTGATTTCTGGCAGAAAATCAAATGATCAATGCGGGAGTTTGCTAGATATGGAAAGAATGATCAATACGGGAAGTCTTTCAGTGATGCTAAAAGTGTATAAACTGACTGAAAGGTGATCCATGCAAGAAGGCCTTGAGATTCTTTTGAGACACAACCACTTCAAGGGAGGCGTCTGTATTTGAATTTAATGATATCCATCCTTCGAGGGAATTTGTATATCTTTGTTCATTGATATGTATGGAGAGCTGTCCTTAAAGGGATCATCTATCTTTTTTGAGAAGCATTTTTTTTTTTTTTTTTTTGAAAAGATTTTTGGAAGAAGCTAAGTTGACCTAGATAGATCAGATAGAGGGGAAGAAAATGTGAAAAGAGACCACTCATGCCCCGGATATATATTCGATTAAGAAAGCACTTGGGACAAATGAAGCGGTGATAAGGCTATTTTCCTACCATGGGAGAAACATATCCAGAAGAAAATGCTATGAGTAGAGCTGCGATACTCATATTTAAGGTAAAAAAAGGCAATAGGGGGAGAAACCACATATTTTGATTCACCATGGAGTATATGACTGGTTTGTTAGATGGATGAAAGATCTGTCTTGCGACTAAATTTGTGTAAGATAGATTTTAACAGTTAGAAGGGCCGTAGATGCCAAGGCATTAAGAGGTTCACTTCAGGCCTATACCATCCATGGAAGATAGATGATAGCCCGACCCATATTATGAGTGATAACGTATGGACACATCCAATTGGGAGGACAACTTACCACGCTGACTTCATTCGAGTGTAGTGACATTTTGGTTTTCTTTAAGAAAAAGATCACAATTTGAAGTCACGGTGCTGCAAGTACTTGTTATAAGCATGTTTGACACACTCAAGATAGGGGGGGGGGGACTTGTGATGTTCAATTTTTAGCATTGCAGACGCCGCTCTCTAATAAAATCAAGCGTGGTAGAACAATTGTGACGATAGCCCTCATCAGCGACAAATTCTTTGAGAGAAAACGGAGAGATGGGATTGGACTTTTCCAAGGAAGAACAGCCTAGACCATAGGACGAGAGAGAAGGGAGTAGGCACCAGTAGGAGTATGAATCTAGTCCGATAAGCCCAGAGAGAAAATGGATATGTTAAAGAACCTACAAGCTCGACTAGTACCTTTGCAGGATTATACCAAAGTTTTATTGGAAGTTCGGCTCTGGCCATAGCTTGAGGATTGTATGGAGAGAAAAGCTGAGTTGATATGAAAGCATCGCCAGAGGTTTCTGCAAAATCAACGTTCTTGAAAGACTTACAGTATCGTGATGAGTTTGTGTGGAACACCAAAGCGACAAATGATGTGTGATAGACAACAAAATCAACTATGCGGTTTAGCTTTGTTGAAGAAAGAGGGATAGCTTCCACCCACTTAGTAAAGTATTCAGTGGCAGAATGATAGACATATGACCTGCCGAAGGAACGGGGATTGATGAGACCAATGAATAAGGACCCATTGCGAAAAAGGCCACAAACCAATTAGGTTGTAAAGCTTGGAATAGGGATATGTGTGAGATTGGAATGTTGTTGACACTGACAAATTTAGTAGGATTCACAACAATATTGATTAAGAGAAGGCCAATAAATTATCCCAAATGTAAGATGCATTTAGCTAATGCCAAGCCACTAAAATGTCCACCACAGATACCGTCATGGACCTCATGGATAGCTTTAGATGATCAGGGTTCGACGGCACCGAAGCAAAATACCATCAAAGCCGATTGTAGAGGATCCCGCCTAGAATAGTTATAGTGATTGCGCGTAGGATAAAAGATCTCCTACCAGGGAAGTCAGATCTGGAGGAAGCACTGAATGAGATAAGTAATCAACGATATGGTGATTACCACTCATCTGAGATTGGATTGTGACAACATGGATTGAAGTTAGTTGTCTAAGATGAGATGGTTGATTCTAATCGTTGCACAGCCACATAAAGTCGCGAGTCCTCGGTCTTAAAAGTGGGGATAAGCGAGGCTAACGAAGCCATTTTATCTACCGACGATTCACAGTACGGAGAAATATTCTTGGATAGTGATTTTATCGAAAGATTGAGGTTGAACAAGAACGATATCACGATTTTTTGAAGGAATCATTCTGCATGATAGACACCGTGACTTGATTAACGATGAGTTCAGAATCACCAAAGATGTCAATATGACGAGCGCTGAAATTAATGACATTTTGAAGACCCAAGACAATATTGGTGCACTAAAAGTTCAATTTGTGTGCATCTGGGATAGGCGTACCCCAAGGAGGAATCATCACGAAACCTGCGCCTCCCCCTTGCTGGCATTTGGATCCATCAAATAAAATTTTTACTTTAAATGGAGACAGACCAAAATCAATTTGTTGGATATATTCATCGGGGAATTGAGCAAGGGGGACTTGAGTTTCCGGAAGAGGAGCATCAGCTAATTGATCTGCAATGACCTGACCCTTGATAGACTTTTGTGGGATAAACTCGAGATCAAATTCTGTCATAAGCATGAGCCAACGAGTGATACGCTCATTGTGATAAGGCTTCGCATGTATTGTCTTGAGTGGATTGAAACTTGTGACAATGTAAGTTTTGTGATTAAGGAGGTAATGACGAAGCTTAGAAGTTACGAATAAGAGAGCACAACACAGCTTTTCAACTTCAGAATAACATGTTTCATACTCATGGAGGGTGCGACTGATGTAATAGACAGCTTGTTCTTTACCGCAAGCGTCCCGATGCGAGATCATGGCTCCCAGAGCATGGTCAGTCATAGAGATATAAAGATAGAAAGGCTCCCCCTCGTGTGGAGGTGTAAGCACAGGTGGAGAAAGAAGATAAGCTTTGAGATCATCAAAGGCCTTTTGGCAATGCTCATCCCATTCAAAATGAACATTCTTACGGAGGAGATGATGAAAAGGTTGACAACAGTCTGACAATTGTGAGATAAAACAACACACCGATTAAAGACGTCCTTGGAGACTGCGGAGTTGCTTTAAGTTAGAAGGGGGAGGCATCTCAAGGATAGCTTTTATTTTTGCGGGGTCTACTTCAATACCCCTAATGGAAATGATAAAACCTAAAATTTTACCAGTGAGAACGCCAAACATGCACTTAGATGGATTTAGACGAAGACAAAAGTGAATAAGCCTCTCAAAGATAGGTGCAAGAATAAAAAGATGATCCCGACGATGTTTGGATTTACTGAGGAGATCGTTGACGTAATCTTCCACAGTTTTTTGTAAGAGATCATGGAAGATGTAGGTCATTTCTCGCTAATAGGTTGCTCTTGCGTTCTTAAGACCGAAAGGAATGACACAATAACAAAAGGTCCCCCAAGGAGTTATGAAAGAAGTCTTATGTTGGTCTTCTGGTGCAATGAGAATTTGATTATACCCAGAGAAACCATCCATAAGAGAAATCATCTCATGACCCACAGTTAAATCCATGAGTTGGTCGATATTAGGTAGAGGAAAATCATCTTTTGGACAAGCAAGATTAAGATCCCGGAAGTTGGTACAAATTCAAATTTTCCCAGTAGCTTTAGTTACTGGTACGAAATTGGAAACCCATTGTGGATAATTGATGGGTTGGATGAAATTAGCTGAGAGCAAGCACTGCAACTCTTCTTTAACAAGAAGGGCTACTCTAGGGTGCATTTTACGCAATTTTTGTTTAACCGGTTTGATGTCAGGAAGAGTAACGATATTGTGGACCACGATATCGGGATCGAGTCCTGGCATATCCTCATATGACCAAGCAAAGGCTTGACGATGGTTGGAAAGAAAAGTGGTAAAGTCTCCTAACTACTGTGGATTAAGGGATTGGCTGACCTTAATGATGCGAGTGTCTTTAGAAGTCCCTATATTAAGGTCGACAGTGGCTTCATTGAGAAGCGTAGACGTGTTAGAAGGAATGGTTTTAGGAAGATAGGAATCCTCTGCCCCCAGATAGGTGAGGACAAAATCATCATCCGCACAGTGGATAGTGTTGATAGTAGGAGATTCATCTCCAACTATTTTAGGGAAAATTAACGGTATGGAAGTGGACCCGTCATTAGTCTTATAGGCTAGTGGTCCTAAGGAAATGGTATTGACTAAAAAAAAAGTTAGACGGGATGGAAATGGCATCATCCACATCGAGTGATGCTTCTGACCTAGCGGGAGAAGATGGTTCCTCAATAGGAAGAGGCTCATCGAGAAAAATGACGGTGGATTTTGAAAGAGGTTTAAATCCTAAACCAAATTTTTGATGTGGCTTGAGAGTTGGAATAGACGCAAGGTCATGCACACCTTGTTCATATTTTCCCAAGCTAAAGCCCTTCCACGTGCATCAATATAAATAAGTTTTTGCAAATGTGGGATTCTGTAGACAATCGAACCCTGTTGAATAAGGTTTGGTCCTAGGAGGAGAATCCGGGTGATAGTGAGGCATATTAAGACCACCGTAAATGAAATTAGTCTGTTGATTGGGCAGACCAATGGTGACGATGCGACCAAGTCCTGGCTGATATTTAGGTTGTTTTTCTGGTCTACCATACTCTCTAGGTTTGAGATGGGCATCAAAAGAAAGGAGAGGAAGCTCTCCCAGTGAGAAACGCTACAATGTCTCTTCTAGATTTTGTAAATCTGTAGTTTGGTTACAGGTATGTAAGAAGATGAGGCCCCATCAGGAGAACAAGCATTTTCCTTTAGAGGAGCAGACCCTGTGGTCATGTCGCATTGTGCGGAAGGAAAAGGATCTCCTGGATGAGTATAGATTTTGCCCTCATATTGATATTTTAAGCATCGACGGAGGGTGGATGGGACACAATGCATTGCACGAATCCAGGAGCATCCAAGGATCATATTATAGTGGAATTTCCCTTCAACAATGTAAAAGAGTTCGTTAAGTAGCTTCTTACCTACTCGAATGGGTCAGGACCACAGTTCCTAAAGTAACTGCTAGCTGATCGTTAATGATCGAAGAGCGAAAGGTGGGGGTGACACTACGTTCTTCGGTAACTTAAGTTGCTCGAATGTGTGCGAGGAGATGACATTGAGTGCAGCACCACTGTCGATCATAGTGCATTTTAATGTAGTGTTACTCGATTTGGGCGTTGTGATAAAGAGGGGAGCCTCCAAATCCTCGAAGAAAGAGAAGGAATTTCTGAATCTTCAAAAGAAATGGTGGTTGATGGTCTATTCAATCCAACAACCATCTCAAAGGGCTGGGGCTCATCTGAATTCACTTCGATGCGGGACGTAGATTATCACTCAGAGCCCTGGCGATGTTGCGGAGAGGATTGAATGAGGTCAAAAAGAGACATTTTGACCGGAGCCGGGGTGAGTTGTTTCATAACACTCTCCTCAACTGACACGGGAATTTGAGCATGAGGTGCAGTACGAATAGAGACCCGAGGTCTCGGGGCTATGAGGAAGGAGGAACTCCTTCGGGGGTGCAGAAATGACAACCCGTGGTCGAGATACTGTAGATGAGGAGGATATCATACTGTTGGGTTCTAGTGGCGATATGAATTGTGTCGATTATGAAGGAAGTGGAAGATCATTTGGAGTGGAATCACTAGAAGTAGAGGTCTGAGTAGATCGTTGGGGCTCAGATGGAGCTAAGATGATAGGAGATACTTGTTCCTCCTCCTCTTCCAGCAAAAGATCACTTTCTTCCAAAAGGTTGTTTGATGACAGATTGAAGAGCTTTACATCCCTCGGTATCATGACCAGGGTACGGTGGTAAGGACAAATCCAAATCAGAGTTAAACCAGGTAGGTTTAACTCCTTTTAGGGTTATAGGTTTTTAATCAGAGGAAGAGATATGGATGAAGATTAGATAAGTTGGTGAAGGATTTCAGTATAGAAACCCGGTAGACAAAGATGAGGATAGAGATGATGAAGGCGCCTCTTTTACTTTAACAGACTACCGAGGTAAAAGAACCTGCATGTGAGGTTTGACAGTTTTTTAGGGATCATCTTATTTTTTTGGACATCTGGAGGAGCAGCCTTGGGCACTTGAGATGGAAGTAAGTGAGAATGATTGATTTTGAAGGAGGAGGAGCCCCTAAAAATAGATTTTTTAAGATGATGGAGATGTGACAAGTTGTATGGTCTTCAGAGATAAGGGAGGCTGCTTGGTCGAAACTAATGATGATTTAGATAATGTCGATTTAGATGAGGGAGAAGCTCCCAAAGTAGGTATAATCGGAGGAACAGAGGGTGCCCTGGTTTTTGGTAACGAAGATGATGATTCTGATAAAGAGGGTGACGTCTTTTTTAGTAGGTAAGTCCACTTTTCGATGGTGCTGGTGAAGAATGTGTGTTGTAGAAGACGATGAGTGGTGTTCGATAAGTTTGCAAAAGAAGATGCCTTCTCAGGGACAAATCCAATCTTTTATGAGGGCAGAGAGAGCTTTTGATGGAAAGCACAAGAAGATGTTCTTGAGGTTCGAAATTATGGGCTTCCTTTTTTAGGGATGGTGGAAGAATTTCAAAACCACATAAGGTGGATGTAAACCTTTCGGGGGAGGGGGGAAAATGGGGAGGTACTGATGGCACAAACATTAGATTTTGGTTGTCGCGGTCTAAGTTCAGGAACCGAGTTGTATAGGTTCAGTGCTCACTTCTTTGATTTGACCTTAATAGGTAAAAGTAGCATTGGTGATGAAGAAGTGATGATGAGAAGCAGTTCCTTGCGCGGGGGGAACACTTCTGGTACAGTACAATTGTGGGTGAGGATACGGTAGGAAAGGAAACGGGAAGAGTCAAAACTCGAAGACGTTCCATCAACTTGAGTACAAACTATAGGTACGTTCACTAATGCATAGCATAGTCACAGCAACAATGGGAAGAGAAACAGAAGTAATTGGATCGCGGGGGGGAAACGCGAAGGGATTGTTGATAATTACTCGGAGCATCTGAAAGAGTGTTGATGATTGAGATAGATGAGGATGATAACTGTCTGGGTTATGACCAAAGATAAACAAAGAAGTAGAGAGAGGTGAATCCGTTATCTAACACTGTTGGAATATTCAACAGGACGGCGATCTAAAAGAAGATGGTGAAAATCGCAATGATTAACGAAGCGGAGGAGTCTGATTCGATCCCCCCCCCCCCCCCCCCCCCCCCCCGATTGTGTTCGCAGATAGCTTAGGTTTAGAAAGAAGATTCTCCAGTAGAGATTGAAAGCTAATAGTATGAGTGTTGTTTTTTGAGACTCTGAAGAATTCATGGTTCGGGGAATGATGGGAAAAGGTTGTTTAAAAACATCCAGCACTTGATTTGGGGGAGCATTTGGGCTATCCAGAATGAGCTCGCCTTTATAAATGAATTTCTGGACTAGATTTTTGAAGATTTGACATCGTTCAATGTCATGACCTTTGGTTCTATGATAATGATAGAAGTCATTTTCCCTATACCAGAATGGACGTTCTTCGCTTTCATCAATATTCCTAATGGGGGGAAGTTCGATCATGTGAACTTCCAACATTTTTTCTAGGATAGAAGCATATGATTCCCCCAACGAAGTGAAAGATCGAGATGATGAGGACCCTTTTCGAGAAGATGAGGAGTCTCTTCATGGTGTTTGATTAGAAGTGTTATCGGCTCGTGATGTTTTTAATACGATAGCGTTGGTGGATCCTTGATTCTTGTCTTTAGAAGTGGAAGGATTTGATTTGGTAAACCGAGAAAAATATGGTTTAGATTTAGAGTGAATTTTTAACTTTCCTTGTTCAATGGCACGAGACTTAAGTTTGCGTGCCATCGTAAAGGCTTCTTCGAATGTATGAAAGGTATGGATCCTTAAAGTGGAAGAAATATGATTAGCACAAGATCGAGTAAACAACTCGATCTTTTGGGATTGAGGAAGGGAGAAAGACAATTGGTTTATTATCCCTCTCCAACGAGCGAAAAAGTCTGTAATAGACTCATCATCAAATTGACGAATGTTTATAAAGATCTGTAATCGAGATCTTATGCGCGATATTTATTGAAAAGTTTTCAACAACATCTGGGCCAATTGAGAGAGAAAGAATACAAGGAATGTTGAGGAATGTTATTGTACCAGTCTAAAGCAGGACCTGCTAGAGACATAGGAAAAGTACGGAAGCATAAGCTTCTGATCCTGGACTATGAGGTAGCCAGCATGTTTGAATGCTCAAAAATGCTATTGAGGGGTCCTCCCGACTATGAAATTTTGAAAAATTTTAGGAAGTTCCCATTGGGGAGGATAAGGCTTAAAAGCCACTGAGGGGTGAATGGGTTTCATTACACACTTCTTTCAAAAGAGTATGAAGGATCGAGCCCCTTTGGTGGAGGCTTCCAAATCTGCGATTTTCTTGAAAAGAATTTGAACCACGTCAGATTGAGGAGGAGGCATACTGGCATGTCCTACATAAGAAGCAAATGGTGGATGTTGTTGTAGGTGTCAACGAGGGATTCATCTGTTGATTGATAGGATGATAAGAGGGAGTAACCAGGCGTTCTGGGTGACGCCTGGTGGTGTATTTGCTGTGAAGGATCCTGTGTATAGGTAGGCTGTGCGATAATAAGTGGTTGAGAAAATGAAGGTTGGATGACGGACGGAGCCTGTGATTGGTGGAATCCTATGCTTGTTGACTGAATCGGAACAGATTGAGGAACATGGGTGTAGATTTGATTGGACATGGTGGGGAACAATACCTGAAAGAGGCTTTTTACTGCCAGATTAGTTCTTAAGGGCACCGATGCTAGAGGATGGGTGAAGGTCAGTGTTGCTGAAACATTGGAAGAAAAGCCCACTGGAGGACGAGAAGTAGGAGCCAACTGACTAGTCGAAGGGGGTTGACTCATAAAGAGGTACTGACCCTAGGACACAATCGACGACATAGATGAATTAACAGAAATATGTGGGTGTGTAGATGCACCCATTATAGCCAGAGCAGAGGACTTCTCAGAAGTAGGTTGTGGAATAGTCGAGGTAACTGCAGCGTTAGGAATAGGTAAGACTATTTGAGAACTAGTCGATATGGTCGGTGGAAGAGAAAAAGGAGGCATAGGTGTGCCACCCTCTTCTGTGGCTCGAGGTGAGAAAAATGATGCTAAGTGTTCTACAAAAGCCTGGGATGGTTGACGAGAATAATCGTACACTTGCTGGATTGGTGGTCCCTGATCATATATTTGAATAGACTTGTGTACTAGGTAGTCCATAAGGGCTACCGGATTGCGATCAAGGAGCGCCTAAAATTCAAGATCCCCATGAGGAACATACTCTATGTCAGAAGCAGATGATATTTCTAAAGGACTAGGGGAAGCTGGACGTGATGGGTTGCTTTGGCCTGATAGAAAGGATTATATGACTAGGATGGGGAACCAACTAACAGCGGTCCCGAGGAAGACCTGGGGGGGTGCCGAAACATCCACACTAGCAGTGATCTCGGAGGAAGAAGGGGCTAGTTGCAGCCATTCTTCTAGATTGTAACTGAGTGATGACCGTCACAAACAAGCAGAAAAGAAGATTGACCTAACTAATGCACAGATTAATTCAAGCAGCGTAGGTGATTATCTCTTTTAAGTTTTTATGCTTTTAAGAAAGAAAATATTAGGGAAGGCCTTTTAGAATAGGAACTACTCAGATAGCCAACTAAGGATGGTTTGGGGGATGTTTTGGTGAGGAGTCCCGAAGGCCACTTCAGTAAAAGACCGGTACATGGATTGATATAGGGGCCTACCCCCGCACTTCACACACTGCGTGCGATAAGGGATTCAGGTGCTTTGCCAATATATACCAGAACTTCCGTGTGAATTATAGCGCGGCCTGAGTACCACGTAGGCTCTTCCTCTTGGATGTCACTTCCAAGTAGGTGAGGCTAGGAAAGAATTTTTGTTTAAATGCTTTATACCTAGTGATTTTGGCTTTGTGTGGCAAGGGTGAAAAATAAAAATAAAATAGTGTCACTACCAATTTTGATCAATTTTCCAGCCTAATTAAAACTAGATGAAAAACATACAGCAGAAATGACAAAGAAAGAGTTCTTTTTAAGCACTTAAAAATGAAGTGTTTGATTTCGATGAAGAAAAGTCAAACAGATTCTTTCCTAAATGCAATTAAATTATTTTTAAGCACCAAAAATTGAAATGTTCGAATGTGATAGAAAACAAACAAAGAAAGTTTTTTTTTTTTTTTTCTTTTTTTCTTTTTTTTAGTTCCTAAAAAAGAGAAAACACCGTAAAAGAGAAATACCTGTAGATTTAGCTCTCCAAGGTGTGTGAACTTCAAAAAGCGTGTTGTTGAGCTCTTCCCCTCGAACAATCCCACGAACAAGCAAATTGCTCCGCAAGAAGAGGTTAAGCAAACACCAAACAAAATCCAGAAAGATATATTCAGATAATGGTGAAACAAAAATTTATCCTTTAAGGAACTAGAAAAATTTCAAGGAAATAACAATTTCGCATAAAGAGATGGATCAAACATGCAATCTTGAAACCAAAATGAAATATTTACAAATTTTATAAATAGAAATTGGAATTGTGGTTTGTAAAAAAAAGAACGGACCTAACTTTGCAAATTCAGAAATGAAAGAAGCAAGACTGAAACGATGAAAGGAAATGCTTAAGTAGAACTGATAAAAATCAGTGAAGAAAAAGAACAAATCTCAAAACTAGAAAAGAGATGAACTTACCAATAAGGGACTTTGGTTCAAGTCCCACCGGGTGTGCGAGAATGTTGATCAAGAATTTCGCGCTTGTTACCTGTCCAAGTTAATGTACCAAACTAAACACAAAAACCTTGAAAAACTCAAATGAAATTGATACCTGATGGAAAAGATCCGAAGATGTAGACGGATAAGGAAGCCGATGTAGATAAGATGGGCGCACACGAGCAATTCTGCACAGTAGATCCAAGTAACCTGCGAGACACCGATGCTTGACAGAAAAAGACCACGTTAAAAGATATTTAGGTGGACTACCCGAAAAGCGGGTCCGGGAAGCGATAAGCTCCCTTGGTGGATGTCAATCCACGTTTTCAATTAAGTAAAGGAGCATACATGATAAAATATGTACGTACAGGACTAGATTTTCTGATCAAAGTAATAAACAGAATCTAAACAGCAGACAAAAAGCAATAGAAAACAGGGAACTGTGAAAACAAAGCTGGATTTGTGTTACCTGTGTCCTTTTACCTGTCTGCAGGATTATCGACGTCGATTATGTAGAATCGGTGTCGACTGGTTTAGATCGGTGTCGACTGATATAGATCGGCGTCGATCCAAGAAAAAGTATGAGAAGGTTTGGGAATCGAAAAATGAAGGCAAGATCGTCAACGTCCGCTGGATCTGCAGAAGCCAGAGAGATACTGGCAAGGCTCCACCTGTGCTGGATGCAGGAACAAAGTCACCAGAAAATCAATGGAGACGTGTGATGTTGATGTGGTAAGAGCAAAGTAACAGTGCTCCTCTCAGGGATTGATTTGGACAAGATTCGCTCTCACTCGATAGATAATGTTCAAACTTGATGCTCAAAACTCTCTCGTTCTCTCTGTCTAATTCACTGTCTATCTTACCATCTAATTATCTCTCTTATAATTTGTGTCTAACCAGAACTGAGTTCTGGGCCTCTATTTGTAATCAGCGCCGACCGATATTAAATCGGCGCCGTTCCAAAAAATCTAAGTTGACCGAGTACCGGTCGGCGCCGATCATGGAACAGACTCCCGAAATGGCCAAAAGGAGTGATTTCTGGAAAGATAAGAGTGATCCCTCCACCTCAAATACGGGAAATACCCCGCTGCTTGGTTTGGGAGGAGGAGAAATAGGTGGGATATATGGATAGAATAGATATGGGGTAGATAAGTGGTTAGGATACATGTAAAAAGGTGTAATTAAATAGTTAATATTAATTACTCACGGGTTAAAACATAATGGGGTGAATTAAACTTAGGATAGGTGTTTAAATCAAAAATTGAATAATACCCCAAGGGGATAGTGGTGATATAAACATGCCCCAGGTTACCTGAGAGAGAAAATGCGCATGAGGGACACGAAATTGGATAACCAATTTTAGGTGTCTACAAAAGGTGTGGAAGTATTTCAAAAAATATTTTAAATAAGCTTTAATAGGAGAAAACACAAAAAGAGAAAAATCCACTTCATTCATTCGTCATATATTTTATAAAGCTATCAAAGATGAATGTGAACAACTAACCTATGATCCCATGCAACAGTTTGAGATACATAAAATCATATTGGAGGAATTATAACTGACATCTATTGTGAATGGATGATATTTGCTACAAAAAATTGTTAAGCATGACCTTGACTAAAGCACCTTTGTTGATGGAATTTGTATTGGAGTGCAACAGACATCATGTAATCTCTGATGCCTAGTTGTTAAAAGGGCCAAATTTTGCTATGTGGAAGACAATGATGAAGATCATTCTCCTCTTTGAAGATCTCTTGGAGATTTTCACTGACACACTTTCTCGACCCACCAATGCAAATGATGGAAAGAAGTATGACAAGGTTAATGCAAAAGGCTTGATGTTGATCACACTCAACATATCCAATGAGGTGCAGCCACACATTTGGAGTGCGATAACATGAAATGCGGCATGGGATACTCTTTCCATGATCTATAAAGAAAATAATTTGACAAAAAATCTGCATCTCAAGACAAATATTCATACCATAAGAAAAAAAGAAGCCAAGAAAGTGAAATAATTCCCATGTCGAGTGGCAGAACTACGACCAGAGTTGAGTGCACTCGAAGAAGTGTTAGAAGATAACTTTTTTGTCCCTCTCACACCACGAGATGTTTCGTCTTAGTTCAGGACATTCATCACCACATTGACCATCACACAAAAGTAGGCGAGCTTTTCCAAACTAGCTAGTGTAAGAAGTGTTTGAGGACAAAGCATTGATCTTGAGGCAAAAGAAGAGTTAGAATCCTCGCAAGTGACCATAACATAGGCAGATGCAGAAGTAACCACAGAAGCCACAATAAAATAAGAAGTCACAAAAGGTGAATCGATGGTGTCACATCTGCTCCATGAATATGCATGATACTACAAACTATTGGTACAATGGTTGCACTAAAATAAATTCTAGAGATAAGAGCACATCTGGATGGGCAGATTCAAAGAAATACAAGTGGTATCCTAATGGAAAGAAATAAGAAGGACGTTTCAGAGCCCATCCAGATGATGACTAGGATGAAGATGTCTTAGAATCAGCTCACTGCGGTGCACACGAAGATGATATGGTTATAGTATCCCAAACATTACAACCATCATATAATGTTTGGTTGAGTGATTCAAGCACCAACAATCACATGATGAGCGATAGAAAGTTTTTTGATTCACTAATTGATCAACCCACTAGAGATCAAGACTAAATTGCAGAAAAAATAGAGTATGTAGAAGAAGGAATACGAAATGTGACCATTCCTTTTAGGATGAGAAGATGCAATCTCACGAAGGTGCTCTATGTCCCTGGTTTGCACACAAATCTATTGTATTTTTCCAAGTAATTAAATCAGAAGCTCAAGGAAGATTTCCTAGTTAAGAATGGCATAAAATGATGTATGATATATAAATAAGGTATGATACTTTCTAGATATTTTATGAAGGATCATTTATTTTCATTGGATATAGTTTCATGATCTGGAGTTATGTTATCTACCTCCATGGTAGAATCCACTGCACTTTGGCATTATTGGTATGGAAATATTTCTACTAGCTCCTTCTATCATCTTAGTTCGAAGGAGATGGTATGGGGACTTCCTCCTATCTCTCAGTCAGTACCTCTTTATCTTGGATTTCTAACGGGAAAAAACCATCGGGATCCATTCAAGTCGATTACATTCCATGCCAAGAACCATCGCAGGTCGTGCATACCGATCTTTGTAGATCCTTTCCTACCTCATTTAAGGGGTTTAAGTACTTCTAGTTGTTCACTAATGATTACTCCTGTAAGACTTGCATGTTATTTTTATGAAAGAAGAGGGAAGCATTTGAACATTTCAAGACCTTATATAAGAAATGTTTTCAGCATACTGGGTAACTATTTCTTGTCCTCCACTCAAATTAATGGGGGGAAATTCACGTAAAATAAATTATTTGAATTATTGAAGGAGCATGGCATCAAAAAACACCTGACTGCCCCCTATACTACCTAACAAAATTGAATTACATAACGTCGAAATCGAACTGTCATGGAGATGGCTCATTGCATGTTTTCCACTGCAAAGTTGGAGATAAGATTTTAGGTGGAAGTAGTAAAAACTGTTGTATATCTTCTGAATTGAGCACCTATAAATATCTTGAAGGACAATACATTGGAAGAGGTATGGAGTAATCATAAACCTTTTATTTATTATTTGATATTTTTTTGACGAATTGCATATATGTATGTTTCAGATAAGAAGAGGAAGAAACTTGATCTAAAAACATGCTAGTGCATCTTTTTGAGGTATAGTAATACCTCAAAATCATATAATCTTGTGGGTCCTGACACAAAGAAGATATATGAGAGTAGAGATGTAGTTTTTGACGATTCATCATTTGACTCATTTACACCAAAGGAAGATTAATAAATGAACTCCTCTCATAGACTACTCACACATCCAAATGATGGGCATGAAGATTCTTCAAAGAAGAAGGATGAGATGCAAGGAGAGTTGTTCCTTGATCTTGGGAATTGGGAAAATAATTATTCACATCAGTCACAACGTTAGTATCCAAAGTGGGTCAAAAGCACCATGAGATACTCCCACCTGAACTCTTTTCTAGAAAATTCATCAGGAATTCATACGAGATGATAAGTGAGAAATGAGGTAAATCTCACACTCGTGAGTTCAGTGGTTGATAGCTCCGAACCTGATTTAGTTTGTGAGGCACTTAGTCAAACAGAGTAGAAGAAGGTCATTGATGTAGAATATGATTCCTTGATAAAGAATTAGACATGGTAACTTGTTGATATTCCTATAGGTAATAATTCCACTCGCTGCAAGTGGATTTTAAAAAAAAAGGGCATATGGATCAATAAAAAAGTACAAATCATGACTAGTTGCAAAGGGATATGCTCAGCAGGAAGGAATTGAATTTGATGAGACATTTTCACCCATTGCAGAAATAAAAACCATTAGAGTTGTTTGTGCACTTGTAGCACAAAATGGATGGAAATTTCAAAATATGGACGTAAATAGTGTTTTCTTGAATGGTGATCTAAAAGAAGAGGTATACATGACCTAGCAAGAAGGATTTATCATTGAAAAACATCCTCACCAGGTATGTCATCTAATTAATTATATTTATGGACTTAAACAAGAACCTAGGGCATGGTACATAAAAATAGATGATCACTTATTGTAGCATGGATTCACTCGTATACCCTCTCACTCAAATTATATGTATATCAAAAAGATAGGAAGAGACATTGTCATCTTGGTTTTGTATGTAGATGATCTTATGATCATAGCGAGTTTTGACAATCTCGTCAAATATGTGAAGAATGTATTTTAAGAAATCCTTCGACATGAAAAATTTATGGCTACTTCACTATTGTGTTGGCTTGGAGATATGGTAGAAGAAGAATCATATTTTTATCTCTCAGATGAAATATGCCAAGACAATCCTTGAAAATTATGACATGTCAGATTGTATACATGTGTCTACTAAAATCGAAAAAGGTTTTCAACTTTCTATGTTCCAAGATACACCTCAAGTAGATAGTACTCTCTACAGAAAGATTTTTGAGATTTTCATTGACTTGACGTATACCGGATTAGACTTGTGCTTTGTTGTAAGCTATATTTATAAATTCATGTAGGAGCAGAAGAAATGTCATTGGGTAGCACTAAAGCATGTGTTGAGATATGTTTGAGGTACAATTGACTATGGTCTGGAGTATTTGAAGAAATCTAGATTTTTCTTGCAAGGATATAAAGACTCGGACTATGTTGGATCAATTAATGATAGGAAATCAACTTTAGGTTATATTTTTCATGTTGGGTCTGGACTTATCTCGTGGATAAGTAAGAAGAAAACTATTGTTTCTCTCTCATCCACTGACACAGAGTATCGCACCACATGAGGAGATGTGTGCAAATCGATTTGGTTATGTCACATTTTGGTAGATATTGGCATTCCTGAGGAAAATCCTCCCTTCATTCATTGCGAAAATCAAGGTGTGTTGCATATTGTGAAATATCTAGTTTTGTAGGAAAGAACAAAGAACATTGAAGTAAAATGTCACTGCATTAGAGAAACTTTTTTGAACCACCCACGTCCATCTCCAGTACTGCCTAACAGATGCTCAGATTATAGATATACTCACCAACTCTCTTGGCAAGGTGAAATTTGAATATTTTCGGGGGTAAATTTGGAGAAATAATTTATAAAGGGGGGAATGTTAGAAAAATAATAACACATTGTTCTTTTACTGAGGCTATTTCTCTTCCTCTTCTAGTGAGGTTGTTGAGTCCGACGTTCTCCCCTTTGTATATATTCATGATGTTGTTGTGAATATATCAACACAAAGTATTCTTCTTTCCATTTATCAAAAATAGATCCAAATAATTACATTCAAATAGAATAATACTAGAGATGTACATACAAGAGGTTAATCTGTAACCTCCTCCTAGAATCATGGGAATCTCGACCTAGAATAGTGGTAACCAATACCTAGAATGGTGTAGTCAAGTGGAAACTAACACCTATAATAATGTATTCAAGTGGTAACCAAAACCTATATTAGTGTAGTCAAGTGTACACCTAAGAAAGCATATTCCATAAGTGTAGGGAAAATCTAAGTGAGGTGGAATATCCCAAGTAGAAAAATACAAATAAAGCAGCATAAGGAAAATCAATCCTACACTAAAAATTATTACAATCAAGAATCACCATAAAACATATAACATAAATTATATATTTCACTTCCTTTTGTCATAGGATAAGGTTTCCCACTTCTCTACATTTGTTTATATACTATGAGGAAATAATATATGAAATTATTCATTATACAATTTGATGAAACTATTACATTACCCATGAATCCCTATGTGGAGGAAGGATCATCTGTTATCATTGAGGATACAATAGAATTAAAATTTACCAAATGAAGATGATCTTAAAGTTATAACTAAGTGCATTATTAGATGGTGGTGAAGAAAAAAAAGCACAAAATGCACTAAAGTAAACTCCCTATTTCATTCATAAGGTCTTATGATGAAATTTTACAAATCTACCCTAAGATTACATTACATAATATTGTAATTTCACAAACAGGGACAAAAGCCTGTATAATTTATTAATGTGAAATTGATCAACCGTTACAATGGAGTACTGCAATATTTATATATATTGGACAACAATGTGCAAACAAACAAATATGTTGCACAGGTAAAACCATACTCACAACTGCTTCCAATAATACATCTGGGAAGCATATAAATTGTTATAATAATTGTAACAATTATCCCTGTGAAACAAAAACACAAATACGGTTTAAAACCATATAACAACTTACAGTTATATTATGGTTTATAATATAACCATATGATTATTTAATTAATAAAATAAAATAAATAATAAATCATATAATGCATAATTAATATTTTATCCTAACATTCCCCCCCTTAATTGTGCATTGTCTGAAGAGATGAGGAGAGGAACTCTCTGAACAACTCGAACTTGTCACGTGCAAGTGACTTTGTGAAAGTATCTGCTCATTGTTCAGCAGTTGGACAAAATTGAAGCTGGATGTTGTGCTTCAACACATGTTCGCATATGAAATGAACCTGAACCTCAATGTGATTTGTTCTCTCGTGAAAAATTGGATTGCAAACAAGTTTGAGAACACCTTCATTGTCAACATACATGGTGGTTGGTTTGTCTTGTGGTATTCCAAGTCCTTCTAGTATGCGACGTAGCCAAATCGCTTCACAGATAGCTTCTCCTGTAGAACGATACTCGTCTTCAGTGGAAGAGTGAGAAACAAAGTGTTATTTATTACTTCCCCATTATATTGGTCCAGATCCCATAAAGAATACAAATCTAGAAGTGGATTTTCTATCATCAATGTTACCTGCATGATCTGAATCCAAATATCCAGTCAAGAAGAAGTTTTCATTCCTCTTGTATTCTAGACCAAGATCCTCTGATCCTTTGAGATATCTCAAAATACGCTTTGCTGCTTTCCAATGACAAACTTTGGGTTCCTGCATGAACCTGGATAGATAGCTCACTGCAAAGTTGATATCTTGTCTAGTGTAGGTCAGGTAAATGAGACTCCCAATCAGCTGCCGATAGAGAGTGGCACTTACCTCAGGAGATGGATCTGAATGAGATAACTGTAATCTGTTCTCCATAGGTGTAGCAATTGGTGTGCAATCCATCATCCTAAACTTCTCGAGTGTAGTCTTGGTATATTTCATTTGAGAAACAAAAATATGATTCTCTTTCTGCCACACTTCTAATCCAAGACAATAGTGCATCAACCCGAGATCGGTCATGTCGAACGATCGATTAAGATCTTTCTTCGTTGCATTGATCATCCTCATTGAACTGTGAGTGATGACTAGATCGTCGACATAGACAACAACAATCACCATCTCCCCCCTTGCTTTTTGAGGTAGAGATTGGGATCGTATGGATTTATAAAAAATCCATGTTGTACAAGATGCTCATCAATCTTGATGTACCATGCCCGGGGTGCCTGTTTGAGGCCATACAGAGATTTCCTAAGTCTGCATACCTTTGTTTCTTAACCAGGTACAACATATCCCTCAGGTTGAGTCATGTAGACTTCTTCTTGTAAATCTCCATTTAGGAAGGCACTTTTTACGTCCATTTGGTGAACTTTCCATCCAAACTAAGCAGCTAGAGTAAAGATCATCTTGATCATTTTGATCTTAACTGTGGGAGAAAATGTCTCCTCATAGTCAATTCCTTCTTTTTGTGCGTACCCCTTTGCTACAAGTCTTGCTTTGTACTTTTCCACTGTCCCATTTGCTTTGTACTTAGTTTTGAATATCCATCTGCATCCAATGGGTTTCTTCCCTGGTGGAAGATCAACAAGCTGCCAAGTGTTATTCTTCATCACTGATTGATATTCAGAATCCATGGCATCTTTCCAAGATTTTGACTGTAGGGCTTCCTGGACTATAGAGGGCTCATCTGATTCAATAACTTTACTCATCAAAGCAAAGTTAACTTCTTCTCTTGCTTTACTACAAGTCCTTGGTCCAGGGGTGGATGTATCCGGTGGAGCATCCAATCTTGCATCTCGTAATGTACTTGTACAACATTTAGGCATATGTTGAACTATTCCCATGGGTTGTGGTTCTATTTGATCAACACTATCATCCACATCATCACTTTCATCTTCTGAGGGAACATTAGCTTCAATTTTTACAATAGGTGAAAAATCTACATCTTGCGAGTCCGGAGGAGGAGACTCTGCTTCCTTCTTCTCGAAAAACTCAACATCTCTGCTGGTGTAGACTTTTCTGGTCTTAGGATCCATCAATATATACCCAAGAGTCTCTTCATTATACCCAATGAAGATGAGTTTTTGTGACTTCATGTCCAATTTCTTTCTATTCTGTTTGGGTATGTGCATGCTTGCTTTGCACCTGAATACTTTGAGGTGTGCAATGGATGGTTTCCTTTTTTACCATGCTTCTTGTGGTGTAATTCTATCAAGAGTAGTTGTGGGCACTCTGTTCAACAAATACACTGTTGTTTTTGCTGCTTCTACCCAAAAAGTCTTTGCAATTCCGGAATCATCGATCATGCATCGCACCATTTCCATGATAGTACGATTTCTTCTCTCAACAACACCATTTTGCTGTGGTGTGTGTGGAGGAGGAATTTGTCGACGAATCCCATGAGTTTTTAGGTAGTCTCTGAACTCATCACTGGTGAATTCCCCCCCTCGATCTGAGTGGAGAGTTTTGATGTGATGACCAGTTTCTTTCTCAACTGCTACTTTGAACTTTTTGAAGGTTTCAAACGCTTCACTTTTCTTGCGAAGACAAAAAATCCACATTTTCCTCGAACAGTCGTCAACACAAAGCATGAAGTACTGGAACCCAGAATGACTTGGCTGCATCGGACCGCAAAGATCGGTATGAACCAGGTCAAGTTTACCATGAGCTCGAAAATTACTCTTTTGGAATGAATCCCTGTGTTGTTTTCCTGCTAGGTAGTGAGGACACTTGTCTGTATCCTTCTGAAGAGAAGGTAGCCCATGTACCATATTATGCCGGCGAAGTGTTTCGAGATATTTAAAACTAACATGACCAAATCTCTGATGCCACAACTGGGCTGACGTGGAGTTTTTAGCCATAAGTGCTTGATCGTCTTTATGAATGAAATCAAGTTGAAACATGCGTCCCACATTGGAGAATTTTGCAATTATTTTCGAGCCTCTAGATTTATCTCGAATCAAACACGTCTTCTTGCCAGATTGACTATCAAAGTCAATTTTTAGGTTGTGATCTAGGAGTTGACTAACTGAAAGAAGATTATTTGTCAACCCAGGGACATATAAGACATCTGATAGTCTCCATTTGCGTGAACCAAGGGGTAGAGGGATGTTCCCAATCCCCTGAAATGTATATGAAGAATCATTTCCCAATGAAACATGACTTTTCAATGGCGTGTCCCTCATTGAAATAAACCAGTCTCTATGGCCGGTCATGTGTCTAGTGGCTCCCGAATCAACATACCAGACATGACTAGATGATGTGGATGGTTCACTTGATTGAGCAGTGAACAAGAAGTCTTCATTTTCTGACTGTTCTTGTTGCTCAGTAGTATTACCTTGCTAGTGGGGTCTTCTTTTCCAGTTCCACTTTTTCTGCCCGTGATATTTGTTAGAATGTCCCTTGTAAGATTGTTGTTGTTGTGGTCCAGAGTTGCTTGATGAACCTTTCTTATAAGTGTTATACCCAATCTTTTAAGTCATGTCCTCTTTTACAAATTGGACATTGCTTCTTCTATTGATTGTCCCCATGATACTGATTCTGATGTTGGGAATTTTGATAGGATTTAGGTTTTCCTCTACCTTTTCCTTTCCATTTTTGATGTGAAGACAGTGCCTGCTCCTCTTCATCATCCTTATTGTGCATTGCTTCCTCTTGTTGCAGTAGGTTTACCAGTTTGTCAAAACTAATTGTCGTATTTGACAAGTTTAGAGTTGTGACAAAAATGCGGTAAGAAGAAGGGAGAGCTCTCAGAACAATGGGAATGAGAGATTCATATTTTACCTCTTCTCCTAAGGCTAGAAGTGAAGCCCTCAACTCTGCAACTCTTCTTAAGAAAGCTTCAATTTTCTCATTCTGCTTGAACTTCAATGTATGTAACTGACTCTGTAAATTTAGTATGACATTCTTGTTCTTGGCCTCATATATTGTGCTCAGCTTATCCCATGCTTCTTTTACTATTGTGGCATCTCAAATGTGGTCTTGCACATCGTCGGACACTCCAAACAAGATGATGAGTTTTGCTTTCTGATCTGCTCTATCAAACTATCGTTATTGTGTTGTATCAGTTGTTGATCTGGTTAGAGTACCAGTCACAACAGGCCAAATTTCTTCAAACTCAAGTTGTGTCTTTATTTTTGTCTTCCATGCAGCATAGTTGCTTCCTCTGAGCAATTGTGAATCCGGAAGAAAAAATTTGGGGGCATTGGTGCCCATTTTGCAGAGATCACTGACAGGGTTCGGCTCTTATCACTCTAGGTATTAGGTCTCCCAATCTATATACCATCATTCTGATATACCAAACCTTTCTATATATGCACCCTTCCGATATACCCGTCGGTACATGGAAGAAGCTCACCCTTTCTATATACCCGGCGGTACGTGAAAGAGGCGTTAACGTACGTGAAAGAATTCAATACATGGTACCAAGACAGTACTGATGGGGTCTGTACGATTATTGACACTAGCTCAAAGAAATATCCTCATACGCGTGCGTAACTTCGCTATATACTTGGATAATTTCTCAGTCCATATTTATGTCGTGCAATCATTCACAAATGGATGGGATGGTTCATAGTGTGTGCAGTGTGACTTTATTACTCCCCGTCGATTTAAAGGGACGATGCCCAGACGAAGTTGTTGCAGATACATTAGGCGTTAAGTGCAGTAGCAGTCGCGACGAATTTACTCGTAAGCACTTCCCAGAGGCACCGTAAATACCGAACACTACGAATGAGATCTAGGATCTCATGAGTGTTACAGAACCAATTTTTTATTGGTTTTTATTACAATTCTGCCAGTTTTTAAGCAGTTACAAAGTTTGAAGGAAACCTAAAAATCAGTACAATATGCAGCATTATACAATTTACATTCAAAAATTCGGAAAATTTGAATGGCAGGCAAAAATTTCTATTTCGCGGGCCCTGGTGGCCTCCTGAGCCCAATACGAAAAACAAATTGTAAAAAAATAGCTTAAAATGTAATTTTTAGATGGGTCTCCTTTTGCAAAAAATGTCCGAAATGAAAAAACAGGCCGAATGGGAGAAATTTTTTTTTACCCTAAATTAGGGATTTCTCCTCTAAATTTAGTTAGTTATAACTAAATTCAAAAATTTTGCTAAATTTGGTAGTTCCGCCAAAAATGCCGCCAAATGCAAAATGTGAAGTTGGGGGTAGGATTTGAACCATGCACCTCCCACTTCTAAGGCTTTCCCTCTATCCAACTTGGCCGCTTAAGCATTTGTAATGTAAAATGAACAATATTGTATTTAAATAAAGGCAGATTTGACTCACCTCTTTAAAAAAAGATGACTTGTAGAGGCTCCACGTGGCACATGCTGGTGAGAGGCGGTTTAGGGTTTTCTTTTTGCTCCAAATACGGATCTGAAGTGTTTCTTTTAACCTCCACGCCTTTGTATTCTCCTATGGCCGCCTTATATATCATTTTCCAGTCGCATGTTTCAATTTGCCATTGATTATTGTGTATTTGGAGCCACTTTTTAAATGCACAGGTCGATTTTGCTATGTATTTGTTCGCTGTTTTTCCTTCTTTTTTTTTCTTTTGTGCAGGTCTGTGGCAGAGCATCAAATAGCCACTACCCCCCTTCTTTTATTGTTTTTTTTTCTTATGCAGATCAGAACGTGGAGAGGCCATTTTTGCAGAGAAAACGGAGGTCTGAAATTCGATCCACTTTGTGTCTTCAATGTACCATTGCATAGAAAATTTGATCACCACTAAGTTTATAAAAAACCAGACTGTTGTAGGCAAGATCCAAACAAAACAATGTTGTCAACATTGACGTGGATATAGTGTTGGGCTCTGTGTATTGATCACAACTCGATCCTCAAGCACATGAAGTTCATTTCGGTCTGTGCAAGACAAGACTCGGCTGGGTCTTGATGAATAGCTCAATAGACCTCCAAAAAAAGAAAAGCAACCTCCAAATACAGTAGAGACTAAATGATTCTCTAATTTAGAGACAAAACCCTTATTGGGAAATTTATTTATTTTATTATTTTCGATACCTGCAGCAAATTTTGCCTGGTGCTGAGTGCACTAGTGCAAAAAAATATTTGCTTTCCAAACACCTGGAACTGAACAAGAGGTTGTGGGTTTGCAGGGGGTTCTGGGAAGCTGTAAGAGGTAGCACTGGCTCTCCTTTTGTTGCAGATTTCTTCTCCAAGAATTCTCCTTCTTCTGCAACCTTCTCCAACCTTGCCAGGAGCTTCAATTCGCTCTGGTACCAAATGTAATTTCACAAATAGGGACGGAAGCCTATATAATTTATTAATGTGAAATTGATCAACCATTACAATGGAGTGCTGCAATATTTATACATATTGGATAGCAATGTGTAGACAAACAAATATGTTTCACAGGTAAAACCATACTCACAACTGCTTCCAATAATACATTCGGGGAGCATATAAATTGTTATAATAATTGTAACAATTATCCCTATGAAACAAAAAGAAAAATATGGTTTAAAACCATATAACAACTTACAATTATATTATGGTTTATAATATAACCATATGATTATTTAATTAATAAAATAAAATAAATAATAAATCATATAATGCATAATTAATATTTTATCCTAACAAATATTTTCTTACATCATGCGAAAAATCATGTTAACTATGAAATCTAGAAAATGCACTCTATCATAACATTTATGGTCAAGCATGAAAACGATATAAAAATGAGACAAACATGGTGTACATAGGGAATATTCATATTGAAGTTGTAAGCAAACAACATGCCTATTTTTGAATCATCTCTTTACAAAATAATAAAGATATTAATAACATATATTCTACTACTTATTTTCAATGATTAAAAACATATTATCTTAGAAATATGAACTACACAAGTCTATTACTTAATTGCATTATTAATTAGAAATTTGTTCTTGTGTTTTGTGGCTCGATAAATATCTAAGAAACTCGAATTTTCCCTAGCTTATCCATTTGAAATTCATCCTCCAAGGCATTACCTATCATGTTAGTTCATATAGGGTTTTAAATATTCTGTAACATTACTCATTATATTTCCCCTTATATAAGGGTACGATGGGTTAAAGTATAAATATTTTTAAAAGTATATTTGGTTTAGGGTATTTGGAGAAATGGAGAGTATGGAGGACGGAGAAGGATATGTTTTTGGGAAGATATAGAAACCCTACATTCATATCATTTTCATTGTTTTTTAGAAAATGAGCTCCATATGATCTAGATATGCAATATGTATTCCTAAAGTAAAGACACTACATAGCTCTCAATAGATGGGACATCCTTCATAGTATTATTGCTAATGTGTGTGTGTGTGTGTGTGTGTGTGTGTGTAAATGTGTCTGTGTGTGTAAATGTGTCTGTGTGTGTGCGCACGTGCATGTGTGTATTCCATTTGAATTTTTTAGGAGAGTGGATGTCATAAGGATTAGTAAATTATCCTAACAAAAATGCACCAACATATAACCCTTCACATTACTTTAGAATGTTTGATTAGTATGGTAAATTTATATAGATGAGAAAGGAAGACAAATATCATATCCCACAAATTGAATTTTTGTACTTTTCCAATCCAATAATAATTTAATCATGAATTTATGTGATAATATAATTATATTTTGTGAAAATGTAAGACAATAAATCTAGAACTAAAGTGGTGGAGAAAAGAAATGGTATTAAAAAATTTAGACTCTAAATAGCTAGTTTGGATATAGCGTAAATTAAGAGGTTTTGTATATTTGAAAAGTTTATTAGGATGGGGTATTGATAATGGAAGACCAAAATGATGATTTTTAAATAGGAGAATTATTTAGTATCATACGAATGAATGTCAAAGGACATATTTTTATATAGTAAATCCGCATGAGTTTAGCATAGACATACAAACATATGATGATAGTTTCCTAGCCATTCAACACTTATGCACCAGTGTAAGGATATTTTTAGGTTATTTGATTTCAGTCAATGGTTTTTCCTAACAATTGTAAAGAAAATTTAACTCTGTAATCTGATTTCTTTTTAAAAATCATATTTCTATTTACAAGAATTATTTTATTAAAATATCTTCCATACCAAACAATATTAACCAAGCTCTATTAGTTTTTCAATCGAAAGGGTTTTCCCATGGTAAAGACCATGTCGATATTGTCAATATGTTCTATATTTTTTCAGATCTACTTATTTGGCACACTATGGTTTAGATTATTCTTGGAATGTTTACAAAAAATCATAGCATTTAGTATCAGATCTAGGTTGCAACCTTTTTCATTATTTCTTTTCTTTGTTTTAAATTTTTATTAAGCTATAGATCTAGGTTTTAGTAGAATCTCTAGTATAAGAACTTGTTATGCAAGAATCAAGATTGACAGGTTTGACGGAAAAAAATTCGAGTTATGGAGTCTCAAGAATTATGATGTAATGAAAAGTAGGGATTATCGAACACAAGTTATAATAAAAGGTTTGAGAAATATTAACACGAGATGAGTGGGAGAGTATTTATATGGAGCCAAAAATTACTATCAGATTATGTGTATTTGTCTTTGTGTTATTGAGTGTTTCTACTAAGAAAATAAAAAAGGAGTTGTGGGATAATCTAGGAACAATATATCAGGAAATATATTTGGTGAACAAGATATTTCTTATGAAAAATTTGTATTATTTATGGATGAATGATGGTGAATCAATTATAGAATTCTTGAATAATTTTAATTATGTAATAAATCAGATAAAAATAGTTGATGTTAAGATGGACGTTGAGGAGATGTTTATTAATCTTATTTGGTATTTTTGAGAGTCTTGGTAAACTTTTGTGATAAAAAATAATAGTAAAACTACAAAACTGAGGCATGCTGAAAAAGTTTCAGATTTAGAATTTTAAGAGAAGAGAAGAAAATATATTTATGACTGTCACTTAAAGGAAGAGTTCTATGTTCATGGTAGAGATAAGATAGAGGAAAGAAGGAAAAGCATGGAGATAAAAGGTCAAAGTTCAAAATAGATCCAAGACTCAAAATTAGAGTTAGAAAAAGAGATATAACATTGGTAAACCAGGACACATTTAAGAAGGATTAGAAGAAGGAAAAAAAAATAGACAAAATAATTTAGACTTTAAGGAAGGATAAGTATTGGGTAAGTGCAGCAAGTTGGAGGACAATTAAGTGGACATCAAATCCTAAATTTTACATCAAAAACAGAAAAACATCAAATTTAGTCTTCCGCGGACTTGAACCATGACAAAAATTCAAAAATATGTCCTAAATATGGTACCATCGTGTAGGGGAGACTGTTAGCTTTGTAGAAATATAGATTCGATATTGACAGGTTTGATGGAAAAAAATTCAAGTTATGGAGTCTCAAGAATTATGATCTAATGACAAGTAGGGATTATCGAACACAAGCTATAATAAAAGGTTTGAGAAATATTAACACAAGATGAGTGGGAGAAGATTTATATGGAGCCAAAAATTACTATCAGATTATGTGTATTTGTCTTAGTGTTATTGAGTGTTTCTACTAAGAAAATAAAAAAGGAGTTGTGGGATAATCTAGGAACAATATATCAGGAAATATATTTGGTGAACAAGCTATTTCTTATGAAAAATTTGTATTATTTATGGATGAATGATGGTGAATCAATTGTAGAATTCTTGAATAATTTTAATTATGTAATAAATCAGATAAAAATAGTTGATGTTAAGATGGATGTTGAGGAGATGTTTATTAATCTTATTTGGTATTTTTGAGAATCTTGGTAAACTTTTGTGATAAAAAATAATAGCAAAACTAAAAAACTGAGGCATGCTGAAAAAGTTTCAGATTTAGAATTTTAAGAGAAGAGAAGAAAATATCTTTATGACTATCACTTAAAGGAAGAGTTCTATGTTCATGGTACAGATAAGAGAGAGGAAAGAAGGAAAAGGGCGGAGATAAATGGTCGAAGTTCAAAATAGATCCAAGACTCAAAATTAGAGTTAGAAAAAGAGATATAACATTGGTAAACCAGGACACATTTAAGAAGGATTAGAAGAAGGAAAAAAAAATAGAAAAAATAATTTACACTTTAAGGAAGGAGAATTATTGGGTAAGTGCAGCAAGTTGGAGGACAATTAAGTGGACATCAAATCCTGAATTTTACATCAAAAATAGAAAAACATCAAATTTAGTCTTCCGCGGACTTGAACCATGACAAAAAGTCAAAAATATGTCCTAAAAATGGTACCATCGTGTAGGGGAGACTATTAGCTTTGCAGAAATATTTATTCTAAAGTTAATAGAATAGGATAAATATCATTTTATAATTTTTTACTAATAGTAGGTCTTTAAGACACTTTTTCCCGTGAATGTTTTTGTCTACATTTAAGACTGCAAATTTTGTTTAACTTGTCATAATGTGATAAAACTTATACCATTCCAACCATGGTGAAATTATATACATGTTAAAAAAAATAAAATTGATTTCAATATTTTTTGATGAAGTTATGGTGGGAAAACGGAAAGTGCTCTGTTTTGTTTTTGTTTTCAGACCACTTTCACAGAAAAAATCATAAAAAATAAAATATTACTCAAAAAAATACAAAATAAAATCTATCCCAAGATAGATAGTGGCATCGAACTTCGCACAAAAGGAAAAAAATATACATCAATTTCTGGTCATGCAAATCACATGAAAAAGGACTATAATCTTATAGGCATTTTAAAAAGAAAATACCAAGTCATTGAATTTTGAGTGTTTAATATAGCTAAAATTTTCCATTTAAAAAAATAGTAGATTAGAAACTAGATTCTTATGCTACGATTCATATTTATATAAGTTTTTCTAATTTTGAGTGTATGCATTGCTAATAATCCCTACAAGTTGATATTATGTTGTTATTTGCAATATGACGCCCACTTATGACCCCTGTTTTGTCCCTCAGCTTGCTACACTTACCCTATTATTGATTCACTTACATGGCTCTACATGACCCCTCGTACGTAAAGGTTTTCTGATTACAAGGTTTATAATGGTGGCCATTTGTTTCTACGAGATAATTCAGCCTACAAAGCTATGAGAAGAGGAAAAGTAAAGTTGATGTTTTGAAATGGGAAGATCAAGATATTCCCTGGTTCTTTGCACATATCATGCCTTCCTATAAATTAGGTTTCAATATGTAAGATAATGATGTTGAAGTATAAGTATCCTTTAATAAATATGGGTGCAAAATGATGCATGGATATCTAGTTCCACATAGTGTGTATATGACCATTGTTTAAAATTGTTACAAACATGACATTTGGTACAAGAAAAAATATATGTTATATTGAAGGAATATACTCTCAATTAGATCCCTACTATTATATCTAAGAAAAAATTGTCAAAGGAGATATTAAATGAAATATCACCATAACGAATTCTAGTCAGTGAAACATTGAATTTCAAGGAAATATCGTGACAATGAGATTTCTAGGAAAAAATAATGGTATTCTTCTGAAAGAGAAAGAAATGTAGTGGCATGAAAGGTTTAGCCATATTGGTGTAAAATTTATGTGTTTATTGAAAAAAAAAATGTTTAAATGAATTTTCAACTGTCCCTTGGAATTTGATTTTTGTGATCATCGTATGTATGAAAAATAGTGAAGAGTAAAGTTTCCTACTTCTACTACTCATTCATGTAGTATTTTATAGTTTATACACAATGATGTATTAGGAAAATTGAAGGTTGCATTAGATGAAAAGTTTGTATTTTATGTGTCTTTCGTATATGAATATTCAACGAAGAACTAGATATATTTTCTCTAAAAAAATTGATGTGTTCAAAAAACTAAAGAAGTTCAAGGAACTAGTTGAACATCGGTATGAGAAAAGGATAAAGGGTTTTTTGACACATGAACACTGTAGGAGATTATTATTTGAATGAGTTTGATGAATTCCATAAAAATTGATGAATAATATATATATATATATATATATATATATATATATATATATATATATATATATATAATTTTATACTCTAAAGCGTAATGCAGTGGAAAATCCCATGAAAAATGAAGGAAAATACAATAACATAAAATATTTGATGCCTTTCCTTGAGTAAATATTCAATGATCATGTAAATATATACAAGAGAGATCAGGTGGTTTAGATGGTGGACCATGTGCTTAGGCAAACTAAATGCCTATGTGGAGGTCACCTATCATATAACCGACTCAATAGACTCAAAGCAAAACTTTGTACATTAACAATGTATTAGTCTATGCTAACATTCCCCCCTTAAAACATTATTTGTGAATATGATATTTCTAGATCGTGGACCCCCTTATTCCAAACATAATAAAACTATTATTACATTCTCTGTGTTGCCTACTCACCTTTGAGGTTACATGCCATCTCTGTGGCTTAATGGTATTGGTGTCACCTTTTTTTCTTTGCAGGATTACCACAAACCTAAAAGTGACATGAGTACACCTCTCTACAACCACCTTTGGTGGTTTCAGGTTTCCCTAGATTACAAAAAACCACTATGGTTTTTTTACTTCAAGTTGACGACGAACCTGGAGGTGACCAGAGGTCTCACCTGTACACTATGGTAGTTTTTTGGATTTCCAAAAACCCTTTACACTGGAACCAAGTGATACTTTAGTGATTTTTAGCCCCACAATGTTCTTCACTCAAGAGGTACCAGATTGGAAAATGCTCTACATGTTTATTGAATTACACAATGTATACAGTTGTAAGGCCATGCCTCAGGATAGAAAAACACAACTAGTGGTAGTTGAAAATTTGGGTGAATATTTTTAAAAAAAAGTAAACAATAGCTATACTTCTCTATTTCCCTTTATTAATTATTTTATAAAAATCTAATTTACCCAATTAATTAACTGCTTGTCTATTTTCAATTTTAATTATATCGTCAATGATCTTCCCCATTATAACATGAATAATTTATTTCCCATCAAGGATACTCAACTAAATATTTGTTAGGGTCACAATAGAAAGACTACACACCCCTTTTAATTTAATTAGTCCCCACACACCCCTTTTAATTTAATTAGTCCCCACACACCCTTCTTTTATTTTAATTCCTAATCTCACAAATTCCCATGACTTGAAAAATATAAGGGTAAAGCTCAACCCTCAGATGCTTTTTCTTTTAGCCCTTAGAACTAAAACCCTAAAGGTACGCTATAATGTGTTTATGATTTATTTTCCTTTCCTTTCTCTTCCATTTATCATTTTGTTTCTTCTTTGTGCAAGTTAGGGTGGAGCCATGAAATTTTTGGATTTTTGGGGTTGCTCAAGATATTTACATTATTGTTAATTGTTTATTTCCTTTTACTATAATTCTTATCTGGTTAGGTATAGAGTATACCCATTTTTTTAATGAATGCAAAACTACCTACCTGTGTATATATATATATATATATATATATATATATATATATATATATATATATATATATATAATAAGAAATACAATTTAGGAGAACTTTGAATAAGAAAACTGTAGCGTTTGAAATGGGTGAGGGCGGTGGTCTGTGGGATTGGCCGCAATGGAGGGAGTGGGGAATCTGCAAGGGTATGGATTAGGGGTTTGGGATATGCGGTGAGTGGTGTTGGGTTGTGGTTTTTTCGAGTTGGGAGGGGTGCGGTGGTGTGGCCTATGGACACACCACCATTTTTCGGCAGGAATGGGGGGGGGGGTGTTGGCCCCTCCCCAATATTTATTTATTTTTGTTTTAAACAACAACTTCCATGCAATCGTATTACCAATATTTCATTTTTCTTATTATTTAAATTTGGAAATTTATTTAATCTACTTCTACCTTGTTTCTCTTTACAAATTTTTCCTTCAAGATCAAATACTAATCACTTTACCTCACAAACTGGTAAGAAACAGGATTTATGACCGAGTTTTTAGCATTATTATCCTCAAAGCTTGGTATTTCCTCTTAAAACTTTATTAGCATCCTATTTGACCTTCTATCCATTTGTTCACCAAATTTCATCTAGTTTCATAGGTTAAATTTTGAGATATACCCTTTCCTTGTCATCAAACCCTCAAAACCGGATTATTGTAATTTTGCCATGACTGTTAACTAGGACTGCAAAATGGTTACCCTTCAACACTTCCATAGAAATTATTTATCATTTAGGGACTTAGTCTTACCTTATTCCACCCTTATGTACTAATTTTACATGAGTTTATCACTTCTTATTATGCCAACTACTAAACTAACCCCAAAACTGGGTGTATAAGACAGTTTATCTACAAGGTCCTACACATATCTTCTACGGTCCTCCAAAGATATTACTCCCCAATCATCACCAAAACTCACCAAAATACAAGTTACAGGTCTGCATTGGACTGTATATGTGCAATTCTCTGTATTAGACCATTAGGATTACCATCCTCCTGCACCATAGATTCCTCTGTAGGCTTCTTAATTCAACATTTATACATGCTTGTATATCATCAACATGCATTCAAACTTATATGGGACTCTATGTGGTTTGCACAGTGCCGAGTTACGAGTTCAATTAAAGTTGAAGTATTTTCCATTTGTTTATAGACTCAGATATTTCTTCCATTGAGGACGATTTATATGACAAATTACCATCATTACCAAATCTAGCAGTTTCTGGGGACACTTATATAATCATGTTGTCTCCTATGGCTTCTGTTTATCAACTGCAGCTTAATGATGCCTATTTATCAGTTAGAACTCAGTGATGAAGTCTATATGTTTCTCTAATCGACAGAGCAAGTTTATATCATAATATATGATATGGGTTTTGTTTAGCAATTTAGCTTTATTAGCTAAGACTGGATGGCATGCAATATTTATATGGGTTTTGTTTAGCAATTTAGCTGTATTAGATCTATCTCTTGTTCTTGTGTTAAGTCTTTTTGGCTGTACATTCAAAAAATTTGAATGATTCCTGGAGTGCAACCGTCCTTGACAGGATTTACACTTAAAAACTATTCGAAGGTGATTTTGGTTGGAGCAAAGCTAATCCCAAGCATTTGCTAGCATGCTCCCTGTCTGCGCCAAATCTGAGTGCAGTGTGGCGGTCAATACATATTCAGAGGTTCTTAACAACTCCAACAGGTGGCTACAAGAATTATTAACAATCCAAATGCAATTTACAACTCCCCATTTTGGTGGCAGAGGAACACTCTTCTCCTCCTAGCCATGTCTTATGCAAAGATGATAAATTCCAGAGTGGTATGTACTATGTTCCGCTTCTTCAAGAAACAAAATGACCCCCACAAAAGTATATCTGATAGGAATAAAAGTAAATACTGATCGGTTAAATGACCAAGAGATGATTCATAAGAACCCTAACGACTTAGATGCAGAAGACTAAACAAAGTATTTCAAGCATTAGACCTCTAGACATGACAGCAACTCACAACAGTGCCCTTCAGAACTATGGTTGTGTTTCCAGGGGAATTTGGAAATAACTGTAACAATTTTTTTTTACATAAATAGTACGGAATAACTTTCTGTGAATCAGAAATTAAAACATTAGGTATTAATTTTGTCCTTGAGTCCAAATTACCATCACCAGCACATAAACATGAATTATCAAGAGAAAGAGTCTCTAATACATATAAATTAATCGAAATTATAACAGTCTTTCCATAAAATTAAGAAGCAGACAACAAATCTTAACATAATTTTTTTGTTTCTCTAGAGAGCACATAAGAGTATTCGTTGTTTCTTTTATCTGGATCTCACTATGTTGCCATTTTTCAGCAACACTTACAGGTATTTCCAATCAATTTACATAGAGTGATTGCAAGACAATATCGCCCTAAGATCCAAGTTACTTTCACTCGCACATAAACATGAATTCTCTTAAATAATGTTATTGGGCAAACACGTGGAGCCACATTGCCATGCCTATTCTTCAGTATGGAGTATTTTTTTTGATATTTTTCACTGACAATGTGTTGTTTCTTTCTGTGCCAAGGCATGCATTTGTCACTTTTATTCAACAAAAGCTGAATACA
The DNA here is from genome assembly GCA_019776745.2 of Taxus chinensis. Classification (NCBI taxonomy): domain Eukaryota; kingdom Viridiplantae; phylum Streptophyta; class Pinopsida; order Cupressales; family Taxaceae; genus Taxus; species Taxus chinensis. The sequence goes on from CM034152.1 coordinate 765,437,787, forward strand.
GTTCAGTATGATGGCTATATTTAACGAGCAGCAAAAAGCATAAGTAGTGCTTTGTAAACTGCTAGTGTGATTTCTTCATAAAAGGAAGCAAATGAATAAAGATGACTCGTACAATTTGCTTTTATTTCCATCTGTATTTGCACGTGCTTGAATAATTCCTGATATGAGGTCCAAAACATCCTTCCGAATTTCTGTTATTTCTTGCTTTGCATGCGAGTTGTTTCTTTGAATGCCTGGTTGGTATTCAAAAGATACTCTGGGAAGAAAAGTTTGATAATGCAACCTCCAAGACGTTTGGAGTGGAAAAGTATTAGTTCGTACTATATCTGAATCTTGAAGGATAATATTTAACACACTCAATTTCTCGTGTATATTTCCAATCTTTATAGTTTGTTTATTAAGAGTGAGGGATGATTGAATTGAGCTTGTATGTGCTTCATATTCTTGCATATATCAATTTCTTATTGTGATTGTATTCCACACTCTGAGATTTTCTTTCGTGACTTAGATTCTATTTACTTAATTTCATGACCAGGATTGGAGGCTCATTAGGTTGTTTTGTCACTTGATGCCTGCTTATTTATAGGTATCGTGACAACTTTAAATGGCCGTACGACTCTATTGCGTGCTAAGTACTTTTTTTTTCATTTTCTTCAGGTTATTGACATGCTTGTTTTCAAAGGTGATGAAGAACTCAGAAACTGTATTGAACATTCAAAGCAATGGCATCACATCATTGGTCAATATGTTATTGGTCAAGAAGGTTTAATACCATCGAAGATAGGCGTCATTGACCGCTATGGAGACTCAGAATTTCTGAAGAAATTTATAATAGCAATAGCTTCTAAGCTAAACAATGACATTAGGCATGTCGGCTGCGGTTAAAACATGCAAAGATTTATTGTTTGAATTTTCTTATGCAGATGCTTGTAAGAAGATGGTGCTGCCAATTTATAAATGGCTTAAATATGTACTGCAAGATCTCTTTCAGTATTTGTTGTTTATCTTGCTTTTTCATTACTGCTGTCAAATTCCAAGGCTCTGAAACACATGTAATAATCTTGAGTTTGATTCTTGAAAATGTAAGATACACTCCTTTTCATTGGTCTGCTGTGTCTTTCTTCTTCCATTATTACTTTTCATGAATTAAGATATTCAGCGCTTGACAATTTGATTTAACTTCTGGATGTTTGTGCGAACATAATCCTCCCTTTTGAATTCAGAATAATGAAAGAATCATTAAAAAATGGTCTTGGAATGATATTGTTCTAGTCAAAAACATTGAGTCAGTAATTGATTTATGAATCTAGTATTTGAACCTTGTGGATCTGTAATATTGGAACAAAAAGATTGAAACACTCCCATCCAAAATTGGCAAAAAAAACAAGCAGCTCATAAAATATGCCTTTTTTATACCATTTTTCGCTTTTGCTGTTGCTTCTATCCCTGGTCTCTGCCTTCTCTTATGACCAAACCTTTTATCTGTACCACTAGTGCTGCATTTTTATGCATGATCGATAGAAGACACTTTTTGATCAAAAACAAAAAATGTTATACCATTATTTCATTACGATATATTTAAGCTAGCCCTCATGTGAATTAGAATCTACTGGGGAACAATATGCTAGATATGGAGTGACCATGGTGAAATTGTTACACTTAAGACAAAATTATTGCCATCTTAAATATGTTACACTTTTTAGTATACTGCATACCATAAGATATGCCCATGCTATACATCACATTATCAGTGCAAAGAACACAATATATGAGGTTGGTTCCTTGTTGCTGAGTTGATAAGCTAGACTGTGAAGGGCCATTAGTTGTTGTTGGAAGGACTGCATTTGGATTGGTGTTTTGTAATTTCTAGCATGACATATGTTTAATGGTAATCGGACTCATGAGGAGTTTTATGTATTAGAAGGCACCAGATCTCTTCAATTTCAAGAAGCACCTTCAACTATAGGCACGTCCCCATGTTGTCTTTCTCAAGATAGCAAGAATATCCCATTGAATTTGTCATGGAGCATTCTAACATCCCTCCATGACTCCTAAGGACATTTCAGATTTGGTGCAGTTGTTCGATAGAGCAGTCTTAAGTCTTTTAAGTTTGACATTTGGGCTTCGGACCAATAGCTGTTCTAAATCTGCAGTTCGTATATTTCATCGAATTACAAGCACCATCCCTCACCAACAAGTAAGGTTGCTTGTTTCCAAGCCAGCAGCTTGTTGGCCTCATTTGATTCTTCATCCCCTCCTCTCCAATAGGTCATGTAGGCACTTTTCCACCACAGCTGCTACTATTTGTCATAATCTTGTTTGGTCTTCTTGCACATGTCTATTGGGAAGTGATATAGTGTTGTCTTTATTAGCCAAAACATTTTCCAACCAAATTCGGCCTCCTTGACATCCGCCCTTCCCCAGCACCACTGTTATTCTTCTCCACTATACCATCCTTCAACAGTTGGGGCGTTACAAGGGTATCATTGCCGCCATACACATACTGTGTTCCCTCCTCTCAATACAGCAGGTTCAAACCACATGGCATTCTGACCAACACAATAAAAAACAAATACATCTCCATTGGAAATAATGGAGTTAGGCAAACCAAGATGTATATAGACATTGGTAAAAGAACAATTCAGCTGCTTCATGCCCATTGATGGTGTTGCATGGATTAAGAAAGCATATTTTTCTGAATTGTTGACTGCAACAAAAATAAGTCAATGCCCATTGTTTGACATATGAAATCCCCATACCAAATCCACGGGGATGTTCTCCCATGGCCTAGAGGGAACTGGTAAAGTCATATGCAACCCAAATTCCCACTATAATATTATTTGGTTTGGTAGTGCTACATAACTCACCAGTTATGAATTTTGAAACGTCATCTTGGATTGTTGGCCAAAAGACATACCTTTGCATATTTGCTAATGTATTGGCAACTCCAAAATGTCCAGCTACCTTGGAGATGTGAGCTTCTCTCATGATGCAGTTGTGGTTATAGGTCTCAATTAAGAGATGCCTTAGATCACGCAGCCCACAATTTTGAGAGGAAGATCTCAAACAAGCAAAAATCTCTATGCACCTCATGAGAAACAATAAAGGATTCTATAATGTTAAATGAAAAAAATGAAAAAATCAGGCAGGATACATTCTCATTTTGCTACAGTCTGATGACAATTTATGCAAAAATGCCCAAAAAAAGACTTTCAACCCTGAGGACCTACCCTAGCTATGCTTGCAACATGCAAGAATTTTGAACCAGTCTCAACTTCTCGGACAATGGAGCTTAGAATGCAACCTAAACTACTCACTATTCACTTCTATAGGTGCTTGCTTACTTCTCAATTCACTACCCTGGTTCTGTTGATCTCTTGGGATCGTATGGCTACTTATAACTTCCTTGTAGTATGTCTTAGATGCTTTACACATCCATTACTCCCTCTATGTATAGAATCAGGTGGAAGAAAGAAAGAAAGATACCATTGCAAATATTTCTTAACTAAATCAGATTACAGCTGATTTAGCTCATCCAGTTTGTAGGTAATTAGTCATTGGGGCATATTCGTCTGATCAAAACATACCAGGTTTCTCGGTCATTCAGTGAGTGAAGAAAATGAATTAAGGCCCACGTTGTTCAGACTCCAACTATGTCGATGTTGACAAGCGTGCAAAAGAACAAAATCTCCCAAGGGTGTAAAAGTGAGTGATACCTGCCAACAGGTGCACAAAGAACACCCAAAGGTGTAAAAGCTCCAAAATGTTTGTAGGACGCAAAACTCCATAAGGCTGTGCAAAACCTCAAACTCTTCATGCCTTGTCTCCTACATTCAAAGAAAGACAATGCACAAGTTTGCACAAGTTTGGAAGGTCTGTAATCCTAGGATCTGGATTTGTTGATAACAAATGACAGTGACACAGAACACTATTAAATTATTAATTACAGTAAAGACTGCATGGACACTGATCGAGGACGGCAAGAGATGGACAAAGCAGAAAATCAAAACTCAGATAACTATGCCTCTAAATCAAATAACATATACCATTCGGCGTTCACATCTCATGAAACACATGCGATTGCTAGTTATATACCTATTATGATATCATCAAGAGACAAAATGAAAGATAAGGGGGTGTCTTATATTCACATCCATAATTGTAAATACACGTGTCTAAGACATATATCAAAATATATTAATAATACACGTGTCTAAGACATATATCAAAATATAATAATGATGTCTAGAATGAGTATGAATATATATACATGTCTAAAATCTCCAGAAGTATGTCTAAAATGTTTGAAATCTATAAAATATCACTGAAGTCTCCTCCGTGCACTAGGGCAAGTGCCAGACCCCTCACTACGCTCTGCTGCACCCTGCATGTTAAAAAAAAGGAACATACATGTCATAAACTATATATAGCATGTACCATATATTAAAATATATAAGCAGAAATCTACAACAATTTCTTGATTAATTCAATACATTATATAACTGATATGTACAATTGATTACCTCAGTATCTGTCCCTGCGCGGATGTTGGGAGTATCTACGCTACCCATAGATCTCTGTCCCGTAGATCCCTGTGAAACAAAATAAATAAAATGTAAGAAGTTGATAAATAAGTTTTTGAATAAAGTTCATTAATTTTTAACATTTCAATTTAGATTAAATATTAATTATATTAAAACACATGTATTTATACCTCTGCGGAACGCGTCTCCAAATGTATGGGATTGTCATCCACGACCTCAACACCAGCAAATATGTCGCCAACTAACCCAAGTTGACTCAGACCCGTAACATAGAGATCCATGTTGTGCTCAGTCAAGAGCTGTGTGTATGTGACACGGTTAGATGGTGTGGGCTGTGAAGCTCCACACACTGGAGCAGAAGCCTAAACAAAAAATTAAATGTTTAATTTTGATATTAATAAATTGTAAAGTAATGATCAATTAAAATAAATTTTTATTATATTAAAGGTTTAATTTTCACACACCGGAACAGAAATGTGCTGAACATCAGGTGTGACAATCCCAGCTATAGGAAGTCTATCTGTAGCAGCGGCAGTAGTACCCTGACTAGAAGATACACTCCCACTCTGCTCTATAAAATCTAAAACCCCCGATAGTGGAATGCTGCAATGCCGAGAAATCACCTCATACGCATGCAACAAGTCAGTAGCCATGACGCGTCCTAGCCAACGTGCCTGAGCGGGATCTGTAACTAGCTCAAAGTCATCTGGGGAAATCAAATATGCACGAGCGTATACCTCGCTACGTGCATCACTGGTGCTACTAGCACCTCCACTACTAGTATCGCGTCTCTGAAGGTACTGACCCACATGGTCAGAAGAGATCAATTGGGTCTCGCGAGCAATGCTAGCAAGACCCTCGATAGCACCCTCATGTGCAGTCATAACGACAGGTGCTAGCGACATCCCTGAAAGCCTGATAAGAATGGTTGTGGGCTTGGTACAAGCTGCCCGCGCATCAACAGCTGCAGGAGCTCCCTCCTTTCTATATGCCTGCCTGTGGCTAATACGGCCACGCCCCTGCCCCAAATAACTAGGGATGTCTAAATAGTTCACCTTTAGGTTTAAGTGAACCTCAGCATGTAGCATCATATGAAGTATAACGGTAATTGGTCATTATTTGGGAAATTGGCCTTGAGAGGCCACAAATCTAGGATAAATCAAAGGGGCACATAAAGGACATGAACATTTGTTTACATAATATGCCCTTATTTTTCCGTTTGTCTGCATAAAAACTCCAACAAGACCTCTTAACGACTTCCTTATCAGAAAGTCGGTGATGTAATCTCATTATAACCTAATCTCCTCAGACACTTGATTTTAGTGAATCCATAAATTTTGTTATTGATTCAGAATCAAATGGATTATATGTTTTCAAACTTGTCTCTATTCTACGAAGATCAACCAGTATTCTTTCACAATGGGCTTTATACTGCCCAACTGTAGTTGGATTTTCGAGAATAGATTGCAATTTTGCAATCTCTAAATCGGTCCTCTCAAACAAATTAGGAGTTCCAGATGAAGCCATGACTGTAAAAAAAAAATGAAAGTAAAATTCTAATCAATAGTACTTTTTATTAAAAAAAATTCCTAAGATATTCTCCTATATTAATGAAAACAGAAATATGAACTTTTCAAGCTTCAATAAATTACATAAATTACAAATCATTTGATAACAAATATACCAAGCGATGTTGCAGAGTTCAGAAATGAAAAGTTTTGAATAAATTTAGATGATCTTAAAGTCAAAGCAATGTTTGTAGAAGAGAATGTAAGTTTACCTGGGCACAAACCATTATCAAAGCAGAACAATTGAGTGGGATTCACCTTTCCCTGAAACACATTTTTTGTGCATATGATACAGAATTAGCGCAATCAAATAGAACACCAATCCAAATTTAAACAACAAAACACATCGGTAAAAGACATGTCTAATGCATATATTTAAACAACAAAAGACATCGGTAAAACATTGAAATAGAGACACAAGGTTCAATATTTCTTTTTGGGCATAAAAATCATCTCATGGCAAGTAAGTATTAAGGTTTTTGAAAATGGAATATCTCCAATGAATACGCATTATTCTGGCAGTGCACATCTGAATCTCTCGGCTCCAATCAACAATTATTCCACTATTGGGATCTTAGTATGGCATAGGCAGCTGTGAGCTACACAATATAACTCATTTTCTAGAAACTAAAAAGATCCTTATGTTACAATTTGCCAAGCACATAAAAGAAGCCCTTCAAAAAAATACATTGAACAACGGGGGCAACCAAGAGGACCTTGGAAAAATGTACAGGTAACATGCCATATGAATTCTTCCTTAGTTGTGGATCAAAGCTAATAGAAATAAAGCTAGATAAAATTAGCTTCAAAACTACATTACAATCGTCCATTGTAAAAAACAAGTTCTCTGAACCTGGTAAAGAATACTTTTTATTGTCTGATTGGATGTACATAATGGAAGGGTATAAATATTGCATATTGCCCTCAGATTTTCTCAAAGAGACCATTTACAAGTAACAAGGATGTAGCAGAATTTTATATACAATACCTGACACAGGATTAACTTAATGGGATATCTGGTTAAGGTTAAATTAAACAGTACGATTAGTTAGAGATATTAGTCTCAGCAACATTGGACTATGTGGGAAGCCAATCAACATAAATCCCAGAAGGGTGTGAGGAGTCTTACCCCCTTCAGTTTCATACAGTGTTCTAATTTAATATTTTATCACAGAGTTTAATTAGAAGTCACACTAATCACTAAATAGGATAGGAATTCTAATACAGGTTTTTACACAAATTTAGATCAAAGATATTTATTTAAACATTATATACAAGTTCCCTTGATGTAATGTGTGATATTGGTGTTGTCCCCTCGAAATTTCCCGCTCTGATAAGAGTAAATTTTTGAAATTTTGAGTCTTAAGTATTTTTCTCTGAGGCGCCTAAGTCCTAAAATCAAGAAAATCCGCGTTTTGGGTCATTTTGTGTTATTTTCGGGCCTGTCGGACATTTTTGTCCCGACTGTCCCGAGTTCAAAAGTGCAAGTTGTTCCCCGATCGGCCGAAACCCCCGAAATTGTCCTATTTTCGGGCCCGTCGGAAGTTTTTGTTCCAAATGTCCCGAAAGCTTTGTGCAAGTCATTCCAATTTCGGCCGAACCATCCTTCCCGCGTACTTCACGCTTTCCTGTCCCGAATGTCCCAAAGTCAAAAAAGTGCGAACTTTCTCATTTTCGGCCGATTTTCCCGAATCGCGTCCTTCGCGCATTTTCGTCCCATTTGCCCCATTCTCAAAAATTGCGCCCTGTTTCAATTTCGGCCGAGCCGGTCAAGTCGCGTACTTCGGAACTTTTTGTCCCGAATGTCCCGAGTCCAATCGGGCCCTCTGTTCCAATTTCAGCCGAAGCATCCGAACCGCGTTCCTCGCGCATTTTCGTCCCAATTGTTCCGAGAGCTTTTGTGCATTCTCTCTCCATTTCGCCCGAGCCGCGTGTTTCGCGCATTCGCGTCTCACATGTCCCAAGCGTGCCTAGTGTCATCCATACTTAGACGTTTTTAAAATTGGTGGTTGCATAATTAAATGCGCATTGAATTCACTCCGCTCCCCAAACGGCTATATAATGAGCATTTCCCCTTTGCATTTTCTCACAGCTTCCTTGTTATCCTTTGCTCAAACCCTTGCCGCTTGCCAACTTGTGCACGTTCCTCTGCTTCTGTAATTCCATTCCAAGTCTAGTTTGCAACCTTGTTCCCCTGAAACTATCGACATGAAGATCAAATTTCAAGGACAAGAACAGATTTCTCCACTCGAGTCCGCTGTAAACAACATTGGAGATAGCGAGGCCCGACATCTCGATTTTAACGATTTTTGGGCAAGGATGGAAGATGCAAATCCCTCACCAATGGCTCAGACAATTCATGACAGTGGTTTGGCGTACGCTGGAGGATTCCCGATTTCAGTACAGTGTGCGGATACAGTGCTTGCGTGCAGAGCTCACTTCGACCCCGATTCGAGCGAATTGACAAACGTACACGGAGAGCTCATTGCCAAGCTGGACGCTGCCGCCATTGCTGCCGCTCTGAAGATCCCGGAATTGGACAATTCCATAGTTGTTTCCCAAGCTCAAGCGCAAGCTATGTTCGATCAAGACAGTGACAAGTACAGAGCACGAATGACGAAGTCCTGGCTAAAAAACCCTAAGAAGGGAGCTTCCCGCCTCACCAAAACCCTCGTTCGAGCAGACTTCAACGAAGAACTGTCGGATTTCATAATACTACTAGCTCGGGTCATGGGTTTGCCTTCCACCAGCGAGTTCCATTTCTGGATGTGCCCGCTCATCAGTATGGTGTGCGAGGGTACACAAAATATCAACTGGGCTGAGATCATCAGCATGAATCTGACAGAGCAGCTATCCAACGTGCTGCAAACAAAGAAGTTTTTCATGACTTCATATCTGATGTATACTCTAGCAGCATCAAGGCAATGGTTTGGATTCTCATATATAGACGCCCACAAAAGCAACCCAGTGTATGCCTATTGCCCACAGTTTACCTTGGAAACCAGTAACCGCAATTTCAGAAGGGTTAATGATGCTTTCACTATGTACGTGGTCCGATTGCTCGAGGGTGACACCGCCAGGAGGTTTTCAGATGGAGCCATGAACTTGATATCACGGTATGGGGCCTACTTCATCCAATTCAGGAAATTCTCATACATCAGGCTTGCTGGTTATGAGAGTACTCCTCTGCGGCTTCCCATGTTCTGCAGTGACAAGATGGCCTTGATCGAGATATGCAGGCAACTGGACAAGTTGCACAGAACTTGCAGAGATAAGAAGATTTCTGGCCTGCACTTTCCCATCTCTCTGGGAAATTACACATGTAAAACAGCCCTAGATGCCCAGAATATAGAAAGAACTTTGGTCCCTATCACCGTTCACTTCTTCAAGCCAAGAACCTGTTTTGACTTGAAGAAGTTTATTGAACAGAATATCAAGATAGCCTATCACCATGTTGCAGAGGCAGAAGACTACTGGGCTGACTGTGCAGACGACTTTGAGGCCAGAAGAAGGCATTATGGCAGGTTCTCCTTACAATTGATTCAAGAACTCGGTCTGTACCAAGTCCCTGAAGGCCTCGAAGATGATGATTCTGAGCTATACTCATATGAATATGAGAATGTGATCAAGCACACCCCTCTGGAGGACCTGGATTGGAACAGAAAAGAGAGGGATGATTTGGCTGAAATCCTTGCTCCAGTCTTAGTCAGGACTAAGGTGTGGTTCAATAAGAAGGTCCGAGAATTCAGGAGACACTCGGGAGAATCCTCCTCCAAGGATGAATCAACGCCAATAAGAGAAGCACCAGTTCCAAGGTCCGAAACACCAAAGAAAGCTCCTCCTGCCTCAGCAGCTCAGGGACCTGTGGAATCTACTCCTTCTCCATCCACTCAGGTATATAAGAAGAAGCTCAAGGAAGTAAAGAAGGAACCAGTGGAAGGAGATCTTCAAGAGAAACAGGCAGAATTGCCTATCGGACCAGAAAACATCATCATCCTCAGTGAAAGTGAGGAAAGTGAGAGGCCGACTCCTACAAATGTCCCTGAGGACCCAACAGATAAAGACAAGGAGGTCCAGAGCACTGAGCTTCCAGGTGCTATTGATTCTTCTATTGCCATTGTCTCCAGTGCTCCTTCCACATCTCAGCTTGAGTCAACAGCTGCACAGACCCTGAGTGTCATGAGCTCCCTGTCCCTTGGTCCCCTTGCTTCTCCTGCAGATTCTTCTTCCTCTTTTGCATGGGTGCAGCCCTTGGTTGACAAAAGGAAGAGAAAACCATCCTCCCAAAGCTTGGGACCAAACTTTGATGCTGTTGCGGCCATGTTGGGTACCACGCCTTCCCGTGCCAAGAAAGCAAGGACCACCTCCAGAATAGTATCTGATACTCGAGGTCAGCAATTCCTGGAGATTGCCAAGCCTGCAACGGACAAATCAGAACAGGACTTGCAAGTATCTGACTTGGAGCTACTGAGAATCCCAATGGGAGAATCTACCCCTGAAGGTGAGATTCATAACCTCCAGGAAACATTCACAAGAGTTATTGGGAGAGTGGAAAAAGGACAGCAGACTATAGAACAGCTAGAAGAGCAAGCCCGAGTTCTTACAGGTTTCATCAAGTCTCTTCTATCTAAGGACAAAGTTTTAGATCCCACCCCTTTGAATGCTCTACCTCCTCCTGTAATATTAAGCCAAGATGAAGTGCAAAGTATAAAAGATATGCACAAGTATTCTGTCTATGGCAGAGCTATCGAAGCCATGGTGGATGACATGCTTGTTGCTGGGTTAAACTTCATCGATGAAGCTTTCAAGCTCTATGAAAAAGTGAGTAATATGCAACTGAAGCTCTCCTCCACTATCAATACCATGGATAAAGAACTCAAAATCTGGAGCAGTTGCATAGTAGACCTACGCCTCATGGGACAAACAGATGAGAACATCTTAATGGTGAACAAGATCTTTGATGATGCCAAGGACAATTTATCAAAGTCTTGGGTCTACAGCGTGGAGTGGAAGATCAGAGTATTAGAAGAAGATGTGGTAGAGATGAGGAACAGTTGGCAGAAGGGAGAAGCGTTCAAAGCACTGACAGTCTCTGCCTTCAAGGATATACATTGTCATCTTCAGGATGAAAACTCTGGTGCTTTCCTGTCCCTGCAGGAAATCAAAGCTCAGTTCAGAGCTTTTGTGAAAGATGATCTATTCAAGGAAAGCACCATCTCCAAAGAAAAGATGAAGGACATTTGCTCTCTTCAATATGCCATTAAAGAAGCAAATAAAGATTATCATACTCACGTCGAGTTTGATAAGGAGATGGAGAAGTGTCTAGGATTTTGGACTCAGTCTGCAGCCAACACGTCAGTTCCACGTGGCAGAGACATAGCCGAGGCTTTGAAGAAGTTCAGGCAGCGAATTCTGAAGATAGTGGGTCCCTCCCTGTAGCTGGCCACCTGTCTCCTCCTTCTCTCTTTCTTTTCTCCTCTTCCCTTTCTTTTCGTATTCCTTGTAATTAGTTAGGATACTGCAATTGGCGGCACTTAACTATTCTTGGTTAAAAGAAACGGTTACGAAGAGTAACCGACTTGTAAGCTATATAATGGCCTTTCCACGCCATTTTGAAGGGAGGAAGAACTTGGAATTTTTACTGAAAGTGTAAATAGATCTTAAAGAAATCAATACAAAAGGGCTTTTCATTCTTTGTCTATCTGATTCTTGTCATATCTGTGTTTTCCTTTAATATCGTGAAGATCATTTTTGTTCTTAACTCGTTTTGTCTCTCTGATTGCATACTGTTCAGTTGTGCAAATACAGCGATCTTGTATAACCAAGAAGGAACTTTGTGTCCTTGATTTATAAATCTAAAGGAGATTATTTATGGAACTTTGTGTCTTAAATTTAATCTCATGCAAATGATCTCGTCTCAAATCCTTTGAAGCTTCGCATACACGAAGAATTATTCTGCTATCTATAATTCTGAATGTTGCTATTCTGCTCATCTTCTTATTCCTTTTCCTCAGTCCTTGTGTAACGGATAATCCTTGTGGAAAACGCTTTCGTAATATCCAAGTTCGACTATACCATGACGTTCTGTATATTTGTAAATAGGTTTGTTTCAGAATAAGGGAACCTCTCCCATTAAAGAGGAGGGACTTTTCGTCCCCTGACTGTTGCTCTCCAAAATTCCTATTTGACGACCAACAGTTTTTGGCGACTCCGCTGGGGAGGAAATTTGCATTCCAGTACTACAATTTTGATCATCCTTTGATCTGGCGACTCCACGTTTCACTCGAGGGAGAAGGGCCCTTGGTATCGAAGATTCTCAGTTTCAGCTTTTGGAGCAACAGGGTTTTCCTTTCCCTTCAAATAGAAGAACTCGTTCGACGAGCACTCCGCCTGTTCGAGATAGAAGTCCTACACAGCCAGCTAGCCCTAATCTGCGAGCTCTGATCCTTGCTGGTGTTAAAGTTCCCCTTCAGGCTGTATTCTCAAGAAGAATGGCACAATTACCATGGGGTCAACGTGTCGGACCTCTGGCTCTCGCGCACCCTTTGCATGAGTTACCTCGAGGTAACCAAAAGAACTTCCCAAAATTTAAAGGCGATGGCAAAATTCACCCTGATGAACATATTGCAGCATTCATAGTTGCATGTGGGGTCTTGGGAGTTGAACATGAAGACGTCTCAGTAAGGCTGTTCGTTGAGACGTTACAGGATAATGCTGCTGACTGGTTTTATCACCTTCCGGCTGGTGCCATCACTGACTGGACTACCATGAGAACTCAGTTCGAAAACCGTTTTAAGCCGGCAGAAGATGTGCATGCCCTGCTTGCCCAGATTTCTCAGATAAAGAAAGATCCATCAGAACCCATGAGAGAATTTGTGGCTCGGTTCAACAGATTGATCAACAAGATTCCTGCAAATACTCGGCCGGTTGATCAAATTCAAAAATGTTTCTTTTTGAATGCCCAAACGCCTAAAGTCAGTTATGCTCTAAGAAGGGCTAATCTTGGAACGCTAGTTCTGGATCAAGAACTGGCTGTTAGTATCGAGGACGACCTGATCATGTCAGGGAAGTTGAAAAGAGATCCTCTCAAATCGAAATCTGCTGCTTCTTCCTCTTCCACCTCTGGACCCAATTCTGATCCACTAGTCCAGAAACTTGCAAATGATCTAGTGGCCATAAAGAAACAATTAGCCCAGCATGCACCATATGCAGATGTTCCGAGAAGAAATTTTCAACCCAGAAACCGTCTACCAGCCCCCCACACCAGACTGGCACTTGAAGGACCTCCTGTCAAAGTTCCTGTGAACGCAACCTGTGAAGTTGAAGAGCCAGATGATGACGTGGACGAAGAAGCTCGTGAGGAGTTCCTGGAAGAATTTGACGATGAGGCGGAAGAACTCGAAGGATCTCGGGTTAATTTCTTTACCACCGAAGGCACTGATGACGGAGATAACTATGATGAAGTGGTAGCAGATATGAACAGTGAATCTTTTGCTGTCATGACTCGAGAACAGACGAGGCAGAAGGAGAAAATAACACAACCCACGAAGAGACCTAAGGAACAGCCAGCAACCATTCCTGTAATTGCCAGAAGAGGATCTCCTATCCCGACCTCATCTGCACCAAAGGTAAGTACTGTCAACACTGCTCCCAAAGTTTCTTCTTCTCCCTTTTCTCCTGAAGTTAATAAATCTAGAATTCCAAATGATGATGGCCCCTCCACCTCTGGATCCTTTGATATTGTTGATCACCTTAAAAGGACTAAGGTTCAAATTTCAGAAGCTGAATACTACCAAACCCATCCAAAAGCTTTTGCCAAGATGATCCAATTTGTGAATTCCCATTCCAAAACCACCTCTAAAGGCCTTTTGCCCACACCTCCTTCTATACCACAGCCTAGTCTGGTAGCTGCTGTCACCTCGCCTGGAGACAAAATCAAGCCTTTTTATGTTACCCTCCTTATAGCGGGCCACAGGCTTAGTAACTGTGTCATAGATTCCGGGGCCTCTGATAATGTGATGCCTGCCAAAGTAGCTCATGCTTTAGGCTTGACCCTTACTCGTACTTATGGATCTTGCTACTCAATGGAAAGTAAGGAAGTGCCTTTGGTTGGAAGGATTAAAGATGCACAAGTGGCTTTTGCTGCTTTACCCGAAAAGAAGGTCTTGGCTACCATACTAGTAGCAGACATCCCTCCTTCCTATGGAATGTTGCTAAGCAGAAACTTCTGTAAAGATGTGGGTGGAGAGATTCAAATGGATTGGTCACACGCTCTCATACCTGTCAATGGACAAATGAAGAAACTACTACCTGAGAAGCAGTCCGAGTACATTGTGCAGAAGACAGATGATCCCAAAGCACAAATACTCTATGAGGACAGGGGCCATGGTAATTACATGATTTTGTCCCCCGATGAAATCCGACCCTGCAAAATATCACCTAAGGATCCCAATGGTGTCTGGATCTTAGAATTTGATGGCAGTTGTTCTTCGGCTGGTTCTGGAGCCGGTGTTCTGTTAATATCACCTGAGGGCTGCCTGTACCCCTTTTCATTCAAATTGCAGTTCGAGAACACTAACAATACAGCAGAGTATGAGGCTCTCATCCTTGGACTGCAAGTGGCCAAAGAACGAGGTGTAAAAAATCTTTTGGCTCGTGGTGATGCAGAGCTGATTGTGAAGCAAGTCAGAAGCCTGTTTCAGGTAAAGAACGGGAGGCTGAAGCATTATCGGAACCAGGTTTGGGATTCAATTGAATTCCTTGATGCCTTCTCCATTGAAGCGATGCCTAGAGAAAAGAACAGCAGAGCTGATTCACTGGCTGTCTCAGGGTCACTGTTGATTCCTCATCCTGAATTCTCTCAGGATAAGTTCACTATTGAGATGGTCCACCGACCTAGTGTCCCTGACAATACTAATAACTGGCAAGTCTTCAACGACGACCAGCATTTGCTTTCTTTCCTGGAGCTTAAGGGCAATTTTGAACAACTGTATTTCGAAGGAAGTGACAACCTGCCTCGTGAGAACGTGTCTTCTGACCAAGTCGTCACTCAGGGAGAAGGAATTGATCAGGAAGGGTGCATTAAGCTCAAAGGAAATAAGATTCCCAAAGGTTTGGTGAGTTTGGAGGAGTTGTTTGATAAACATGACAGATACGTGAGATCTAAAGCTACCACTGGACCTCAGCAATCAGCTGAGTATGATAAGATTGATATTGGGAGTTCTGACGGCCCGAAGCTGGTAAATATCGGGAAGTGTTGCACATCAGATGAAAGGAGAAGAGCAATCAACCTTCTAAGGAAATATAAGGATGTGCTTGCCTATTCTTATGAAGATCTAAAAGCCTTCAAGCCAAAAGAAATGCAACACTCTATCCCTCTCAAGCCAGGAATCAAGCCTTTCAAGCAGAAGCAGAGGCAGTACAACCCAAAGATAGCTGACACCATATTTCAGGAGATTCAGAAACTGCTAAAGGCTAAAATCATCTTTCCCATTCACCATTCGACTTGGATTGCAAACATTGTACCTGTTAGGAAGAAGAATGGGGAGATCCGCATTTGTGTCGATTTCAGGAACCTGAATCAGGCCTCTCTGAAAGATAATTACCCTCTGCCTATGATGGATCAGATTTTGCAAGCGGTAACAGGCTCTGAGATGTTATCTATGCTTGATGGTTTTTCCGGATACAATCAGGTAGAGGTTGATACTGCTGATCAACATAAGACAGCCTTCACAACTCCTTGGGGTACCTTCGCCTACAAGAGAATGCCTTTTGGGCTGATTAATGCCGGTGCCACTTTCCAGAGAGCTATGGATCTGGCTTTTGGGAGCTTGAAAGGGAAATGTATTGTCATATACCTTGATGACTTGACAGTGTTTTCAAAGACAAGAGCAGATCATTTCGATCACCTGGAAACAGTTCTGCAGAGATGTAGAGAGCATGGAATCTCCCTGAACCCTAAAAAATCTATCTTCTGTGTTACAGAGGGAAAGCTATTAGGACACATTGTCTCAAAGGACGGCATCAAAATTGATCCTGAACGAGTTCAAGCCATCCAACAGATTCCTCTCCCTACTAGTAAAAAGGGCGTGCATTCCTTTTTCGGTAAGATCAATTTTCTAAGAAGATTCATTCCTGATTTTGCTGAGTTAACTTTGAATATTTCTCAGATGATGAAAGGAAAGCAAGCATTTGGTTGGTCTTCTGAAGGAAAGGAATCCTTTGAGGGTATCAAGAAAGCTATTGCTAAAACTCCAGTTTTGGCCTGCCCCGATTTCAGCAAGGATTTCATTATCTATTGCTACGCTACAGATAGTACTCTGGCTGCTGTCTTAACCCAAGAAGATTCTGATAAACATGAGCTACCCATTGCCTTCATGAGCTATATCCTGAAGCACCATGAGCTAAAGTACACCATGATGGAGAAGCATGCCTTTGCAGTAGTCAAAGCTGTCAAGCAGTTCCGTTTCTATATCCTCAACTCTCACTCTACGGTGCTGGTCCCAGATACGACTGTAAAGTCAATTCTCACGCAACAAGAATTTGGATCCAAGAGGGGAAACTGGGTGGCTAAGGTCCAGGAGTATGACCTTGATATCAAGCCAACCAAGCTGGTACGGGGAAAAGGTCTTTGCGAGCTCATTGCTGAAGGAGCCCAACATGAGTTGCAGGAAGAGAAAGTTGACATCCCTACTGTTCTATTCCTTAGTTCAGTCGATGAATGGTATGCTGACATCGCCTATTTTCTTACCTATGGGGAATGCCCCTCTCATTTAACTGCCAAAGAAAAGAGGACTGTTAAATTGAGATCAGCACAATATGTACTGTGGGAGAATGCTTTGTTCAAGCGTGGCCTAGATGGGAGATTCCTGAAATGTGTTGATAAGGAACAACAGAGAAAGTTGCTCTCAGCTTTTCATGATCAAGCATGTGGAGGGCACTATTCATCAACAGTCACAGCTCACAAGATACTCCGGGGAGGGTATTACTGGCCTTCCTTGTTCAGAGATACGTCCAAGTGGGTGGATAAATGCGAGGCCTGTCAGACCTTTGTGGGAAGACCCAAACTGGCCGCTTTGCCTCTCAAGCCAGTTGTGATTGAGGAACCATTCCAGCAATGGGGTCTAGACTTCATTGGTACACTGAATCCCGCTTCTAGTGCGGGCCACACGCATGTGCTAACTGCTACTGACTACTTCACCAAATGGGTGGAGGCTATTCCAGTCAAGAACACCACTTCTGAAGTAGTATGCAACTTCATCAAAGAGAACATCTTGGTTAGGTATGGTGTACCCAACAAGATTGTAACAGATAATGCTTCGAACTTCTCCTCAAATGAGATAATGGATTTCTGCTACGGGTATGGCATCTCTCTAGCTCATTCTTCAGATTATTATCCCCAGGGGAATGGACAAGCAGAATCTACCAACAAAAATCTGGTGACTATCATAAGGAAGTTGGTCAATGAGTCTCAGCGAAACTGGCATAAGAAGCTTTATGATGCTCTTTGGGCAGACAGGATCACACCTAAAAGAGCCATTGGAATGTCCTCATTTCAAGTAGTGTATGGAGTAGAGGCTCAATTGCCGGTGACAGTGGAACTGCCAGCCTTGCACCTGATGAAGGCCATTGAAGACACTAGTTTCAGTGATGCTCTGGACAAAAGGATCATGTACCTGCACAAACTGAATGAGGATAGATCGGAGGTTGCTGACAGAATATCTGCCCACCAGCAGAAGGTGAAGGTTCTGTTCGA
This sequence comes from Taxus chinensis, assembly GCA_019776745.2. Lineage (NCBI taxonomy): Eukaryota > Viridiplantae > Streptophyta > Pinopsida > Cupressales > Taxaceae > Taxus > Taxus chinensis. The sequence continues at coordinate 765,455,654 of CM034152.1, forward strand.
TAAGAAAGCTAGGTCCAGAGAGTTCCAAGTTGGTGATACCGTGCTGCTATGGGACAAAAGACATGAACCTCGTGGCAGCCATGGAAAATTTGATTCTCTGTGGCTTGGACCTTTCAAGATAAGACACTTTGCTGGTAAGGACTCTTTCTATCTTGATTACATGGATGGTTCTCCCCTCCCACTTCCTTATAGTGGGCAGTATTTGAAGTTGTTCAGATCCTAGGTGACTAGGGAGTCCCTTTGTATATTATGTACAGTGTTTTGTTTTTCCTGCTTTCGGTGTGTTTCCCTTTTGTTGTGTGTGTTGCCCTCTGTATTGGTTTGTTTTTGACTCCGTTGCCCAATGGATAAGGCACTGGTCTGCTTCACCGAGTTATCTAAATTCTTGCCTTGTCTCATTCTATGAATTTACACCAAGTCATCCCCAGAAGGAGCCAGCTGTTGTCCCCTCGAAATTTCCCGCTCTGATAAGAGTAAATTTTCGAAATTTTGAGTCTTAAGTATTTTTCTCTGAGGCGCCTAAGTCCTGAAATCAAGAAAATCCGCGTTTTGGGTCATTTTGTGTTATTTTCGGGCCTGTCGGACATTTTTGTCCCGACTGTCCCGAGTTCAAAAGTGCAAGTTGTTCCCCGATCGGCCGAAACCCCCGAAATTGTCCTATTTTCGGGCCCGTCGGAAGTTTTTGTTCCAAGTGTCCCGAAAGCTTTGTGCAAGTCATTCCAATTTCGGCCGAACCATCCTTCCCGCGTACTTCGCGCTTTCCTGTCCCGAATGTCCCAAAGTCAAAAAAGTGCGAATTCTTTCTCAATTTTCGGCCGAATTTTCCCGAATCGCGTTCCTTCGCGCATTTTCGTCCCAATTGTTCCGAGAGCTTTTGTGCATTCTCTCTCCATTTCGCCCGAGCCGCGTGTTTCGCGCATTCGCGTCTCACATGTCCCAAGCGTGCCTAGTGTCATCCATACTTAGACGTTTTTAAAATTGGTGGTTGCATAATTAAATGCGCATTGAATTCACTCCGCTCCCCAAACGGCTATATAATGAGCATTTCCCCTTTGCATTTTCTCACAGCTTCCTTGTTATCCTTTGCTCAAACCCTTGCCGCTTGCCAACTTGCGCACGTTCCTCTGCTTCTGTAATTCCATTCCAAGTCTAGTTTGCAACCTTGTTCCCCTGAAACTATCGACATGAAGATCAAATTTCAAGGACAAGAACAGATTTCTCCACTCGAGTCCGCTGTAAACAACATTGGAGATAGCGAGGCCCGACATCTCGATTTTAACGATTTTTGGGCAAGGATGGAAGATGCAAATCCCTCACCAATGGCTCAGACAATTCATGACAGTGGTTTGGCGTACGCTGGAGGATTCCCAATTTCAGTACAGTGTGCGGATACAGTGCTTGCGTGCGGAGCTCACTTCGACCCCGATTCGAGCGAATTGACAAACGTACACGGAGAGCTCATTGCCAAGCTGGACGCTGCCGCCATTGCTGCCGCTCTGAAGATCCCGGAATTGGACAATTCCATAGTTGTTTCCCAAGCTCAAGCGCAAGCTATGTTCGATCAAGACAGTGACAAGTACAGAGCACGAGTGGCGAAGTCCTGGCTAAAAAACCCTAAGAAGGGAGCTTCCCGCCTCACCAAAACCCTCGTTCGAGCAGACTTCAACGAAGAACTGTCGGATTTCATAATACTGCTAGCTCGGGTCATGGGTTTGCCTTCCACCAGCGAGTTCCATTTCTGGATGTGCCCGCTCATCAGTATGGTGTGCGAGGGTACACAAAATATCAACTGGGCTGAGATCATCAGCATGAATCTGACAGAGCAGCTATCCAACGTGCTGCAAACAAAGAAGTTTTTCATGACTTCATATCTGATGTATACTCTGGCAGCATCAAGGCAATGGTTTGGATTCTCATATATAGACGCCCACAAAAGCAACCCAGTGTATGCCTATTGCCCACAGTTTACCCTGGAAACCAGTAACCGCAATTTCAGAAGGGTTAATGATGCTTTCACTATGTACGTGGTCCGATTGCTCGAGGGTGACACCGCCAGGAGGTTTTCAGATGAAGCCATGAACTTGATATCACGGTATGGGGCCTACTTCATCCAATTCAGGAAATTCTCATACATCAGGCTTGCTGGTTATGAGAGTACTCCTCTGCGGCTTCCCATGTTCTGCAGTGACAAGATGGCCTTGATCGAGATATGCAGGCAACTGGACAAGTTGCACAGAACTTGCAGAGATAAGAAGATTTCTGGCCTGCACTTTCCCATCTCTCTGGGAAATTACACATGTAAAACAGCCCTAGATGCCCAGAATATAGAAAGAACTTTGGTCCCTATCACCGTTCACTTCTTCAAGCCAAGAACCTGTTTTGACTTGAAGAAGTTTATTGAACAGAATATCAAGATAGCCTATCACCATGTTGCAGAGGCAGAAGACTACTGGGCTGACTGTGCAGACGACTTTGAGGCCAGAAGAAGGCATTATGGCAGGTTCTCCTTACAATTGATTCAAGAACTCGGTCTGTACCAAGTCCCTGAAGGCCTCGAAGATGATGATTCTGAGCTATACTCATATGAATATGAGAATGTGATCAAGCACACCCCTCTGGAGGACCTGGATTGGAACAGAAAAGAGAGGGATGATTTGGCTGAAATCCTTGCTCCAGTCTTAGTCAGGACTAAGGTGTGGTTCAATAAGAAGGTCCGAGAATTCAGGAGACACTCGGGAGAATCCTCCTCCAAGGATGAATCAACGCCAATAAGAGAAGCACCAGTTCCAAGGTCCGAAACACCAAAGAAAGCTCCTCCTGCCTCAGCAGCTCAGGGACCTGTGGAATCTACTCCTTCTCCATCCACTCAGGTATATAAGAAGAAGCTCAAGGAAGTAAAGAAGGAACCAGTGGAAGGAGATCTTCAAGAGAAACAGGCAGAATTGCCTATCGGACCAGAAAACATCATCATCCTCAGTGAAAGTGAGGAAAGTGAGAGGCCGACTCCTACAAATGTCCCTGAGGACCCAACAGATAAAGACAAGGAGGTCCAGAGCACTGAGCTTCCAGGTGCTATTGATTCTTCTATTGCCATTGTCTCCAGTGCTCCTTCCACATCTCAGCTTGAGTCAACAGCTGCACAGACCCTGAGTGTCATGAGCTCCCTGTCTCTTGGTCCCCTTGCTTCTCCTGCAGATTCTTCTTCCTCTTTTGCATGGGTGCAGCCCTTGGTTGACAAAAGGAAGAGAAAACCATCCTCCCAAAGCTTGGGACCAAACTTTGATGCTGTTGCAGCCATGTTGGGTACCACGCCTTCCCGTGCCAAGAAAGCAAGGACCACCTCCAGAATAGTATCTGATACTCGAGGTCAGCAATTCCTGGAGATTGCCAAGCCTGCAACGGACAAATCAGAACAGGACTTGCAAGTATCTGACTTGGAGCTACTGAGAATCCCAATGGGAGAATCTACCCCTGAAGGTGAGATTCATAACCTCCAGGAAACAGTCACAAGAGTTATTGGGAGAGTGGAAAAAGGACAGCAGACTATAGAACAGCTAGAAGAGCAAGCCCGAGTTCTTACAGGTTTCATCAAGTCTCTTCTATCTAAGGACAAAGTTTTAGATCCCACCCCTTTGAATGCTCTACCTCCTCCTGTAATATTAAGCCAAGATGAAGTGCAAAGTATAAAAGATATGCACAAGTATTCTGTCTATGGCAGAGCTATCGAAGCCATGGTGGATGACACGCTTGTTGCTGGGTTAAACTTCATCGATGAAGCTTTCAAGCTCTATGAAAAAGTGAGTAATATGCAACTGAAGCTCTCCTCCACTATCAATACCATGGATAAAGAACTCAAAATCTGGAGCAGTTGCATAGTAGACCTCCGCCTCATGGGACAAACAGATGAGAACATCTTAATGGCGAACAAGATCTTTGATGATGCCAAGGACAATTTATCAAAGTCTTGGGTCTACAGCGTGGAGTGGAAGATCAGAGTATTAGAAGAAGCTGTGGTAGAGATGAGGAACAGTTGGCAGAAGGGAGAAGCGTTCAAAGCACTGACAGTCTCTGCCTTCAAGGATATACATTGTCATCTTCAGGATGAAAACTCTGGTGCTTTCCTGTCCCTGCAGGAAATCAAAGCTCAGTTCAGAGCTTTTGTGAAAGATGATCTATTCAAGGAAAGCACCATCTCCAAAGAAAAGATGAAGGACATTTGCTCTCTTCAATATGCCATTAAAGAAGCAAATAAAGATTATCATACTCACGTCGAGTTTGATAAGGAGATGGAGAAGTGTCTAGGATTTTGGACTCAGTCTGCAGCCAACACGTCAGTTCCACGTGGCAGAGACATAGCCGAGGCTTTGAAGAAGTTCAGGCAGCGAATTCTGAAGACAGTGGGTCCCTCCCTGTAGCTGGCCACCTGTCTCCTCCTTCTCTCTTTCTTTTCTCCTCTTCCCTTTCTTTTCGTATTCTTTGTAATTAGTTAGGATACTGCAATTGGCGGGTACTTAACTATTCTTGGTTAAAAGAAACGGTTACGAAGAGTAACCGACTTGTAAGCTATATAATGGCCTTTCCACGCCATTTTGAAAAGGAGGAAGAACTTGGAATTTTTACTGAAAGTGTAAATAGATCTTAAAGAAATCAATACAAAAGGGCTTTTCATTCTTTGTCTATCTGATTCTTGTCATATCTGTGTTTTCCTTTAATATCGTGAAGATCATTTTTGTTCTTAACTCGTTTTGTCTCTCTGATTGCATACTGTTCAGTTGTGCAAATACAGCGATCTTGTATAACCAAGAAGGAACTTTGTGTCCTTGATTTATAAATCTAAAGGAGATTATTTATGGAACTTTGTGTCTTAAATTTAATCTCATGCAAATGATCTCGTCTCAAATCCTTTGAAGCTTCGCATACACGAAGAATTATTCTGCTATCTATAATTCTGAATGTTGCTATTCTGCTCATCTTCTTATTCCTTTTCCTCAGTCCTTGTGTAACGGATAATCCTTGTGGAAAACACTTTCGTAATATCCAAGTTCGACTATACCATGACGTTCTGTATATTTGTAAATAGGTTTGTTTCAGAATAAGGGAACCTCTCCCATTAAAGAGGAGGGACTTTTCGTCCCCTGACTGTTGCTCTCCAAAAGTCCTATTTCATTGAACAATGGGGGCAACCAAGAGGACCTTGGAAAAATGTACAGGTAACAGCCATATGAATTCTTCCTTAGTTGTGGATCAAAGCTAATAGAAATAAAGCTAGATAAAATTAGCTTGAAACTACATTATAATCGTCCATTGTAAAAAACAAGTTTCTCTGAACCTGGTAAAAGAATACTTTTTATTGTCTGATTGGACGTACATAATGGAAGGGTATAAATATTACATATTTCCCTCAGAGTTTCTCAAAGAGACCATTTACAAGTAACAAGGATGTAGTAGAATTTTATATACAATACCTGACACAGGATTAACTTAATGGGATATCTGGTTAAGGTTAAATTAAACATACGATTAGTTAGAGATATTAGTCTTAGCAACATTGGACTATGTGGGAAGCCAATCAACATAAATCCCAGAAAGGGTGTTAGGAGTCTTACCCCCTTCAGTTTCATACAGTGTTCTAATTTAATATTTTATCACAGAGTTTAATTAGAAGTCACACTAATCACTAAATAGGATAGGAATTCTAATACAGGTTTCTACACAAATTTAGATCAGAGATATTTATTTAAACATTATATACAAGTTCCCTTGATGTAATGTGTGATATTGGAACCATAAAATATTTACTGAACAATTTCAGTAGAAAACTGCCACTAGGATGAATACCATTAGAAAACGTCTAGTGTAGATATACCCTTATAAATCAATCTCATGGCAGTAGTAGTATAAGGTTTGTGAAAATGGAATATCTCCATGATATGCATTATTCTGGCAGTGCACTCTGCAATCTCAGCTCCAATCAACAATTATGCCACTATTGGGATCTTAGTATGGCATAGGCAGCTGTGAGCTACACAATATACTCATTTTTCTAGAAACTAAAAAGATCCTTTATGTTACAATTTGCAGCACATAAAATAAGCCTTCAAAAAATACATTGAACAACGGGGGCAACCAAGAGGACCTTGGAAAAATGTACAGGTAACAGCCATATGAATTCTTCCTTAGTTGTGGATCAAAGCTAATAGAAATAAAGCTAGATAAAATTAGCTTGAAACTACATTATAATCGTCCATTGTAAAAAACAAGTTTCTCTGAACCTGGTAAAAGAATACTTTTTATTGTCTGATTGGACGTACATAATGGAAGGGTATAATATTGCCTATTGCCCTCAGAGTTTCTCAAAGAGACCATTTACAAGTAACAAGGATGTAGTATACAAAACGGCCAACCAGGTATTTTTAGAGTTGACCTTCACATTCAATTAATTTCTAGGAGAAAAAATGCTGAGCAATATGAATCATTTCATTCTGCACCGTAATAAACCTTCATCTCCTGATTCAGGGAAATTTTATGAAGCTTTGAATAGCGTGACTCCAATCCATCGTACACGGCAGTGAATATTTGTTTCCTGCAATCAATCAATATGGCATTGCAAACTTCTCATTTAGGTGACAAAGGAATGATTATTTTACTCGTGAACATCATTCAGAAATCTTGAATCGAAAAATACCCCGTTGCCTCCATCTCGTGGGTAATTGTTAGTGCGATCTATCTCCTCCACAAAAGTATGAATCATTCTATGGTCTTCATACATAGAATTAAACCAAATTCAAATCATAGGATGGTCTTCATCCATAGGCTTAAACCAACATCTATAGGGATTGACCTTGCCACCATGATTACACTTAACTCTCGTCAATAATCGTTAAGTTTGTTGTAGTGTAATCAGAATTGTTTTAGCTTTTCATCTCAGCTACTTTATATTCAAGCTTAACCCAACATTTTTTGAAAAGAATGGTTTTACCACAATGCTCACGGTTCTTCCTTATTATATAACACTTGTAGTAAGAATGTTTTGGCTTTTCCATAATAAGCACAATCATACCTTCCAAACGATGAGAAAATACCATTACCAATAAAGACCTAATGCCTCCATGATGATGACCTAGGTTCATGCCCATAACATGTCGATAGACACCCTTAAGACTGATTCTTGGCCAAAGAGCCCCTCGGTATTTTGGCAGTGCATTCTGCAATTTCAGCTCCAATCAACAATTATGCCACTATTGGGATCTTAGTATGGCATGGGTAGCTGTGAGCTACACAATATACTCATTTTTCCAGAAACTAAAAAGATCCAAAAATGTTACAATTTGCAACACATAAAAGAAACCCTTCAAAAAAATACATTGAACAACTGGGGCAACCAAGAGGACCTTGGAAAAATGTACAGGTAACAACCATATGAATTCTTCCTTAGTCGTGGATCAAAGCTAATACTAAGATAAAATTAGCTTGAAATTACAGTACAATCGTCCATTGCAAAAACAAGTTTCTCTGAACCTGGTAAAAGAATACTTCTTATTGTCTGATTGGATGTACATAATGGAAGGGTATAAATATTGCCTATTGCCCTCAGAGTTTCTCAAAGAGACCATTTACAAGTAACAAGGATGTAGCATACAAAACGGCCAACTAGGTATTTTCAGAGTAGACCTTCACATTCAATTCATTTCTACGAGAAAAAATGGGGTTTTACCAAAAAAAACTTTGCCAGGGTTTTGCAAAAAATGGTATTTTAGTGGCTACATACCTGGGCTCGTCGTTGCTGGCCTTCGTCGCTGGTGGGCTCGCTGATGTGGTGGGCTCTCAGCTGGTGTGGTGGGCTCTTTGGTCGGTTGCACAAACTTCGCGCGAAGGAGGCGGGGTGGAGGAAAATGATTTCCTCACAGCGCCTCCAATATATGAACGAGGGGTTCGCGCGAACACCTTTCGCGCGAACGGCGTTCGCACGAACATTGTGTTCGCGCGAACACCTTCAATTTCACCACGCGGCAAAATAACGGCTTACGTGTCTCTTCGCGCGAAATGGGTTCGCGCGAACCCTCTTTGGAACCGCGCCCGCATCTCTCAATTGCATCGCATTTTTTGGGGACAACAAGTGGGACCACAAAACCAGCAATAGACCCTAGTTAATATATATATATATAATCTATCATAATATATGTATATGTATAGTATATATGATATTATCGATATATATACATATACATATAATACATATATGATATATGTTATCCTACAATATATATATATATGTATACTATATATGTATATATAGAGGGAGACAGAGAGGAGACAGAGAGGTGAAGAGGAGAGACAGATGGAGAGGAGTAGAGAGAGGGAGTACAGAGAGGGAGACAGAGAGAGATGGAGTAGAGGGAGAGAGAGAGGGATAAGAGAGAGCGACAGATAGAGAGAGGAGAGAGAGAGAGAGAGAGACTGAGAGAAAGAGGATGAGAGAGAGAGGGGAAAGAGAGGGAAAATTAACTTCCGCTTGGGAGGGAGAGATAGAGAGAGGGAGGACAGGACCAGACAGACAGAGAGAGAGAGAGATATATATATATATCATATGTATACATATGTAGATATATATGTTATATATATATATATATATATATATATATATATATATATATAATATATATATTTGTTTATATTAAAATGTTAAAGGATAAATATATATAATATATTTATATATAGAATTCATAAAATAACATATACCAAGTTTATTAATCTAAATATCACATCTTAAAATGGAGCATTTTAAAAATATGAATCATTTATGAGAAATAGGTTTTATTCCCAAACAGTTTTAAATATATAAATCTTAAAATGGATTCTTAGAAATAAAAATTTTCCATTCAGAAGTAATAATTAAATCTTCACAACTTGTATGGAAATTGGAATAAATTTAAATTTTGTTTGCTATTAATCTCCCCATTTTATGATAGTTTTTTTTTTAAAATTACTCATATTGCAAGAAATTGTTTTCAAATTCCTCTACTTCAAATCTTAGTTTACACTACCCATGCATATTGAAGAATGCAAGTTTTCCTTTCAAAGGAAAATAAATCAATCCATACCACTTCTACAACAAGATGTAAAATATTTCACGTCACTTGAAGATCAAAATAATAGCATACTAAATTGCCTTTCAATAGAAGAATTTGCACTTAATAATCCTTACATTTCCTTTCAAGATGTAACCAATATTACAATGTTTATCATGAAATAATAGTGTACATTACAATCATGTTTAAGCTCTAAAATTAATACCACAATTAATTCATAGGTCAAGATGCTTAATATGCACAAAGAAACACTTTACAAGATTTCTTTTGAAGATTGAAGAAATATGCACAAACTAATGTAATGCTAGTTAACAAGGCAATCCCAATCTCAAAATGGGAACCTTACAAAGACAAAGAAACTTCCAACATAGTCATATCCATAGGATTATAATGAGATTAGTTTTCAAAAAATTTGAAGAAAACAATGAGAAGCCAATATATCAAGGAAACTCCAACCATCTTCCAAACGTGAGCTCCACCTTTTGTGCTCTACATAGAATCCAACACATAGAGAAAGGATTTTTTTACCACCCAACCTATACGCATCATTACATGCCTTTCCAAAGGTTTGAATACATGTTAGCCTCCCCCAAGCTCATGGGAGAGAGAGATAGCTTCCAAAAATGTGCACAAGGATAAGGGAGAAATAAACACAAACATATCACATACATGACTAACCCATACACTAAAAAAAACAACATTTACCAACCAAATAAAAAGAAGAGAAAACCATATTCATCCTCAACAATGGGTAAGAGTAGAGGAGATAGCCAATAGTAACAAAGAGTGTGGTCCAATCATAGGATTCACACTTAAAAAATCTTGCAAAAACCTCCTTATCCCTCCAAAACAATCATCCCTCATTATTGCTCCTCCCATTCACCTAAATCCTCCTTCTGAGGATTTTCAAACCTATTGGGTTTCCTTTCCAAAAATGGGGAAGGGGGTTCAAACCATATGAGTGGATACAGAGATACAACATGGCTTGTCCATCAAGCCATGAGGTTTAAGAGAGAAAATCTCTCCCTCTTCCCCAAATAGAAACTACTAAATCCATCAAGTCATATGATGGATGAAGAAAAATAACAAATAACACAAACAAGTAACCATACAACACATGCAAGAAAACAAAACTTTCAACCATAAGCAAATATCAATCTAAAATACAAAATAACATAACATAAGATAAAAGTGCCTACCTCCACAAGCTCTCCAAATATCTAAGATTTTCCCAATTCCTTGTCCAAGCACAACTCTAACTCCAAAAATCCTCCAAGCACAAAGCAAAAGCCAAACAAAATTTCTCTTTCTCCCCTATGAGTGAGTATTTGAAGAAAATAAATAAATTTCCTCACAAATAGGGTGGTTACATGTGTCACCCCTCTCTTATCTCCAAGTCAAGATTCCTAAAACAAAATGGAGAATGGATAAAATCACATTTAAACAGCCCTCTTCCAAATTAATCAAAAAAAAAAAGAGACAAGCTTATGCAACTTTTAGCAACACACATATTCCAACCCATATTAAATTGATGGTGACAAAAGAGAGGGTAAATGGGAGGGAAACTCCCTCCATGCCTTGGAAATAAGTTCCCTTACCTAATAGGTAGTGTCAAAGGGCTTATTTTCATGCCAAGTGAACTCCCAAAACCAAAAGGAGTCACTTAAAATGCCAAAAATAGCCCAATTTTTAGTTTGACACATTTGGACACATATGTATAGGATGTGGGGCCCACCCAAGGGTGCTTATGTGACTACAATCCTCTTTAATTAACACACTTACACAAATACATAGTAAATGGAAGTGGGGACCCTAAAGTCTCCTATCCTAATATTACTTAAAAAAATTAAACAACCGACACACAATTAAATAGACATGAAGCACAACATTACAAATAATGGTCACTCATGGTGCCCAAACAATGCAAGAAACAATTAAGGCCTCATATATCTAACATGGTTAGGACATATAACTATGGGCTGCTTGTACACGCTTTGCGTAGCCACCCTAAAAATCACATTCTCTGCTGCCCTGTAACCTATACACTCAATGCACACATTAAACACATCTACCCAATACAAGTGTAAATCAACTAGTTGATAAATGATCAATTCTACACATGAAATATATGAAATCACAACATCAACATGGAATCATAAATGAGAAACATGCATAATTCCACCCAAATTCATTGTGTGTTAGCCATTGTAATACATATAAATGACATATATCCATGATATCATGTGTTCTCATCCATAATCGAATAATATAAATCATCAAGACGTGCAGCTAAACTATGTATCAATCATATATCAATTAGGCCCAAATAACATAACAATATGTTAGTATCCACAATATTTAATAAAATGTGCCAACATACTAATCAAGCTAAAATGGTGATACACGCCCAAATCACCATACATGTCCATGAAGATCAAATAACATAACATAATCTTCGAAATATGTGAAACTCCCTATCAAATAATAACTATGAATAAAGAAATCAACAAATAACTGAGGCTACAAAATGTGGGCACTAGAACACCAAAAATGCATAACAAAAACAAAAACTAACAAAAACATCACCAACACAATGATGCGACCACATCGTATGTGACTGATGAGAGGACTCCAAATTTCCTCCAACCTCCGTGTATCCTCCACCCTCCAGTATGGTCCTACTTAATTAGCATATGTGGCTTTTTTGCTCATTTTTTTATACTTTTGAAGATACCACTCAACTTGATGATTCAACTACAACTCCATTTGACTTAACATAGACCTTCTAAATATGAAATCTCACAGGTGCTTGGTAAGTTTTATTGTGGACTTCTTCAAAAATCAATTTTCTGATTTTCTCATGAGGACCAAGAAGCATATCAATATCTCTACGGCCCAAAAGCTCTAGTTATATCACTTTAAAACTAATAATCATATTTGCAATAGATGGCTTATTACGACCAGTTCAAAAACAATTCATTTCTTGAAAGCCAAGCTATTTTGAGATTTCACCAAATAAATTTCCTTGTTTTGTTGTAGTCCAATGGAAAATTTCACCAGTTCACCAAATATATTTCAGGGATTTCTTGTGGTCTAATAACATTTCTTCGGCACCTACATGAACTTGGAAAGATAGCTGACAACATAGAATAAGTCTGGTCTAGTATATGTCAAGTAGATGAGTTTTCCAACAAATTTTCTGTAGAGAGTAGCATCTACTTGAGGTGAGTCCTGCAATCGTGAAAGTTGCAAACCTTTTTCCATGGCAGTGGATATAGGTTTACTGTTTGACATTTTGTAGTTTTCCAAGAGTTTCTTGGCATATTATATCTAGGAGTCAAAAAATGTGATGACCCTTTTTCCATATCTCTAAGCCAAGACAATAATGTAGTAGCCCCAAATCTTTCATGTTGAAGGTTCTTTTGAGATCATTCTTCACAATATCAACTAGATCTTCTGAATTACCAGTGATCACAAGATCATTCACATACACAACAAGAATGAAAATTTCTTTTCTTACCTTTTTTATATATAAATTTGAATCTGAAGGGCTACGAGTGAACCCATGATGTAAAAGGTTATCATCAATCTTGATATACCATGCCCTTGGAGATTATTTTAGTACATGAAGTGATTGTATGAGATGGCATACCTTCTTAGGATGCTCTTCATCAACAAATCCTTCAGGTTGATTCATGTACACTTCTTCTTTCAGATCACCATTTAGGAAAACACTCTTGATGTCCATCTGTTGAAGTCTCCATCCTTTCTATGTTGCAAGTGCGTAAACTACTCTGATGGTCTTGATCTTCATAGTGGGTGCAAAGCTTTCTTCATAGTTGATGCCATATTTCTAAGAATATCCTTTTGCTACAAGTCATGCTTTATGTTTGTTGATGGATCCATATGGCTTATATTTTGTCTTGAAAACCCATTTGCAGCCTATGGGTTTCTTTCCTATAGGAAGATCGACAAGTTCCCATGTCTGATTTTTCTTCAGTGAGTCAATTTATATATCCATAGCTTCCTTCCACTAAGCTTCAATAAGTAATTCATGAAAATTATTAGGCTTGGAGATATTAATCAGTGAACTCATGAGTGAAAATTTTACCTCATTTCTTGTTTGACTTCTCGTTTTGACTCATAATGAAGTATCTGGAAGTTGTTGCAAATATGAGTGCTTGATGGTGCTTTGTACACACTTTGCATGAGAAATTGGTTGCTTTTGATAAGAATTGTGTCGCTTCCGTGTGGATTGATGCAGAGTCACATTCTCCAGTTCAAAAAGGTCAACAAATAGCTCTTTTCACAAAATTTCTTTTCTTTGAGTGATCTCGTTTGGTTGATCATCTGATTCGGAGACTATTCAATGAGAGGTGTTTTGTAATGGTTCATTTGTTGTCATTACTGCTCGTCAAAGTATGACTCATCATAGACCATGTCTTGAATCTCGTATATTTTATTTGTCTCAAGATCCATGAGGTGATATGCCTTCGAGGTACTGTTGTAGACAAGGAGGATGCACGAGAGTGTCTTTGGCTCAACCTTCTTTCACTTTTGAGTTAGGACATGCATGTATGTTATGCAACCAAATAATTTTAAATGAGAAATTGATGGATTTCTACCACTCCATACCTCTTCTAGCATTTTATTTTGTAGAATCTTTGTCGATTCCATATTGAGAAGATATACAATTGTTTTTACTACTTTAGCCTAATAAAATTCCTCTAGCTTTGTTGTTGTTAGCATGCAGTGAGCCATCTAATTCACTGTGTGATTGTGATGCTCAACAATGTCATTTTCCCTAGGGTGTGTATGGAGCAGTCAGGTTGTGCTTAACACATTAGTGGTTCAGAAAGGCCAAGAACTTCTTTGATGTGAATTCCCCCATCAATCTGAGCAAAGTAGATGAAGTTGTTTTCCGATCTCTTTCACAACACAGTGATAGAAATTCTTGAAATAGTGAAGAGCCTCACTTTTCCTCTTCAAGAAAAATACCGACATCTTATGAGAGTGGTCATTCATGAAAAGCTAGAAGTACTTGTATCCTAAAAATGAATCCCGCAGCGGGCCATTCAAATCAGTATGAAATACCTCAAGACGCTTCTTGGCATGGAAGGTGTTCGCCAGGAATGGATCCCTAAGTTATTTTCCTGCAAGATAGCCAGGGAAGATAGCCAAGAAACTAGAAAATTTGGGTAGGCCATGGACCATTGATTTTGAACTCATTTGATGCAATGAACTAACCAACAAGTGACCATATCTAAAATTTCATGTCTCGTTTAAAGCAGAACCAAAATAAAAGAACAAATAAATAAAAATTGGGAAGCGTGTTTAGTGGAATGTGGGGGACAGGAGTGTGGTCAGGTCATGGGCGTCCTAAAATCTTGCTGACCTGTTGGTCCCTTGCATAGTTAATTAAATCATTTGAATGGGAATCCTAATGCTTTACCCACGTTAGAACCAAGTTGAAGCCACAAATTTACCAGGTAATTGGTTTGTTGCAGCAAACGCATAGCTGGAAGAATGCGAGATTGACTGGGGAGGACGCTGACACTATTTTTTCTTGGGGGTTGTATGAAGAAGTTTCGTGCTAGATGTCTCCTCGTCTGGTAATCCCATGAGATGGACCCATCTCTTTGAGGCATTGTGTCAAACAGTTTCATGCCTTGTATACACTTCTGCATTTGCATACTTAACACCAGTGTAAACTCACATTAACACCATAACAAAAACTTGCAAACTACGTGTGTGTAAGGTGATCTACACAAATATCTAATTTACATTGTGCTTTGATGGATATCCATGTTCTTCTCTAATGTCCCTTCCTGACGCAGGCTGAGGGGATACTGGCAAGGTCATGGAGTTTGGAATTTCCTCCTATCCTATGCCAAAATACAATCTCTGGTAGACGTGTATAGAAACTTTGGAAGCTTGTGTTAAACAGCATGTGAACTTGGCTATGGGGACAAGATTGACTATAGTATATGCACCATATGGATCCACTGAAATGGCTTTGGGGCCACTTGTTGTGTGAGTGTTACAAGGAAAACATGTCATTGGTTGTTTTTTAAAACTGTCTCATCCTTAGAGAGAAGCAGAACTGAGATAGAAAGGGATCGAGGGGATGCTTTTTCTTCCTAACACAACACATTCCAGTCTCTTTTTAGTTGAATAGTGTTTTGTGAAATCACTGCACCAAATCTCACAAGAAAATTCCCATTATAACTGATGTTTGTGCTCCTATAACATCTCTATGTATTCCATCGGCAATAGTTTCATTCAAATACCTCCCGCAATTTTTTACTAGGCTCTAGTTGGTTCATTTTGATACGAGGGAACTTGCTTTAGTGCAAACCATGGATAGCTGTCAAAGAAAATGGAAGGAAAACTGATCCATGGACTTTTGCTGTGAAAAATGGGTTTGTTAAAAAGGAAAAGGAACCTTTTACCTATTTTCCCTACATGTTCTCACCCACAAGAAAGATTCTGTTGGAATAGATTAAAAGAGGGATGACACCATTAATCAACTGGATAAAAAAAAAAGAGAGAGAAATATTTCAAGTAAATGTGAAGTGGGGAATAGTGAGTGTACATACATTTGTTTGATGGAATGCCTAGAAAAAAAGTGACAAATTCATGTTTAATACGAATGAACCCTCGTGGAGAACCTCGTGTATTGCAGATACTAATATTTTCACACATGATTCATCTATCCTTATCTTTTATAATTCTCGTACTTTAGTTTTTCATTTGTAATGAAATATAATTTTAAAAGGTTGGGATTATAATAGATTTAATTATTTTACATTAACTTTTTCAAAGCAATAAAGTGTTGTATTGTAACACACGTAATCAAAATAACTAATTATAGTAAACCACGATCTTCAACCCTCATTTTAAAGTGATTTAGAAAACGTCCTGACCAAAACTAGATCACTACAATATTGTTTTATCGAAAAGTTAAAGTTTAATTCTAAGAAAATATGTTGACCATCTCCTGGTTTAATTAGATAAATTACAATTTCTACGGAAGTAACCTTCGTAACTCCAGAAAAGGGAGGTTAAAATTATTTCATGTACTTTGTTATGTGAGGTGTCACTTCATTCCTTAGATTGACCCCGAATGAACATTTTTGATCTTTTTGACGCCCTTATAGGATCCCTGTTACACTATTTTGTAGTGGTAGGAAGTTGTTAAATATAGAAAGTTGGCTTTTGTTTTGAACCGCCATTTAAAACCTGGATAGAGAAATTATTATACGTCTTCGTAAACCTCTAGTGTTTTTACTAGACAATTACATGGAACTTTCAGTTTAGCGAAAAACACTTTTCTGGATAGTTTGCAAAGGCATTTTGTAGGCCTCTGGTTGTAGTTTTACTAGGTCAAACTGGACCAATTAGAACCAATGGCTTCAGAAAACTTGTCGATGTTTGAAAATTGTTTTCTAGTTCTCAGTCCCGTCGACTCTAATGAATTCTCCATATATAGGGGAACTTGTAGGAAGTTTCTTGTTGCACATTCATTCATCAAACATCAGTTTTGGACATGGTTTTCTAAGCCCTAGAGCTAACTTTTATTCATTTGCAACTGGGTCAATTACAAACAATGGCCCTGGAAAACTAGTTGTTTAACGTAAACCATTCGCCAAGTGTAAATTCTGTAAGTTACTATGAACTCTTGGTATATATGCCTACACATAGAAATTTAACCATGGTGTGTTTGCTCATCGGAATACAACATTTGAAAGTGGTCTCTTAGCCTCCAAGCCTAATTTGGACGTTTTTGTAACTAGCAGGAAAATGTAATAAATAAAGTTGTAGGGCCCCTATCGGGTTGCCAAACCACTATGGAAATGTTTGACACATGAAAATAACTGTTGGAAAACTCTATAATGTAACTTTTTGTGTGAAATAGAACTTTTGACAAAATGGTGTTTCTCTCTCTTCCTTTCTCTTTCTCTCTCCTTGGTTACAAAATGAATTGAAATGAAATGAAATGAAGACATGTCTCTAAACCTTTTCTTTTAAATTTAAATCTGTAAATTAGTATCATATGTAAATGGGAAAACTGAACAATGTTAATTATGTTAGATTAGGGTGGATGCCATGCCAGCGATTTATCGTTGATTTCATTCTCACATGATTTTGCAGGATGCAAGAATGATGGCGAAAAGGCGATGTGTAATTCATTATTTATCATTGAAATTTATATAGTTCATTGTAAAATGAATACATGTATAATGTAGTCTCATGTTACAGAAAATTTATATTTGAAATTTGCTAATAGGTATGAGATGTTAGTCTTTAGGGACATCTAGGAATTGTGTATTTAATCATAGGTTCAATTCAATTCATAGTACGTATGGTAAAAATATTGATATATATATGGTAAATGAATTTTAAGTTAATATTTTGTACTGAATATTCAGTGTTCAATAAATGATTAATTAATTAGCTTGTTGTATTCTTACCTTGTAAACGTGATAAAGAGATTTAATCAAAACACTCAACCCTTGTATAATATATGTGCATAACATGTCTTCATGTGTGATAATTTTTACTATAGAATAAATTGAAAACCATAGAATGAACATAAACTCTACACACGATGGAACCTCCTAGTTTGGGTAAACAAGAGCCCAAGAATGGGTTTATCATCTTAGTTAGTATGTTTAGTGACATTGTCATAAACCTGACAGCTAGGAGTGACACAGTCAAACTTTATTTGGAGTAAGTAGAGCTAACTCATCCTTCGTATCCTAGTGGACTACCTTATCTTCTGAAGATAGATTTTGAATTAAATTTCTTCATCGAATCAATTTCTTGTGGGATCCAGATCACATAATGGAGCTAGTGAAATAGTTGTGTTATTGCTTAAAATCTTGTTAATAACCTCTTTTGATCCTCTCAGCCAAATGTCTTATCTTTCACTAGTGACAATATAGTGCCTTGATCTTTTACGGAGAGTGTATAAGATAAATGTGTTTTTGAACCTTAATCTAATCTATAATTGGCCATAAATCCTAAGTGAAAATTGGAATTAAACTAAACCATAGTTTATTAGGAGGTTAACTTGTGGGTAGAAAATTATAAGTAATTTTTTGCAAACGAAATTGATTTGTAATATGTTGACTTTAGAGAACCCAGGAAACCAAAATATTGTCTCGTAATCCCCTGTTATGTACTTTTATGAACATTAAGAATAAACGAAATTTCACATGCAGAATCGTGAAATGTAGGAACATGGGATCTTACCTTGAACACAAATTAGTTATGGTTTATGTGTAGTTCATAATTCTTCCAACCATGTACTTCTTCAAGATTTCAGGCGAGTACTTTCGTAATCCTTTTGTTTTAAAGTGAGGGTAATAATGAGACAAGAATGTGATGTAATAGTAAATCATATAAGAATAAACAAGAGATTTGAGAACATGAGTAATTCCACTCTTAGAGCCCTTTTAACCCAATTAAACATTTTCATGTGTTACAAATAATATTAGTCTCCCCTTGGTGAGATCAAATTTCGAGTAGAAAAGAATATATATATTTATAATCTAAATACAATATCTTGTTTTGGGAATGTCGAATCAGGAAATAAAGATGTCGTGATCGAATAATGAATATAGGTAAAAGGTATCTTGAATCTAAACCACCCTCCCTTAAATCCTAATATTGCTTTCTAGACATCAAGTCAGATTCACTTGAGTTGTAAGGGTAAAAAATAGATATTGAATAAACGTTTGAGAAGCATATTATTAACATAAGAACAAGATAATTAAGTACTTTGTATGCAATTTGAATTATGCCAAATAAGTATATAAGCTATGTAAATTTCTGTAAAGGATAAAAAGTCAACTTAAAATGATTGAACTGTAAATTAAATGTGGAATGAACTTAAGAATCTGTATCTGGAAAAAGGAGGAAATTATCCTTGCTCAATAATGTTCTCGGAATGTTAATCGTAACTAAGATGCAATTAAGAAAATGATGTGTTGTGGGTTTGCCAATCCTTGAGTCCTGTTCTTGTGGTTGGGTCACTACTAGTATTCATTCATTGGGAAAAGTGTGGCATTGGCATGTCTATGGTGTTGTCATGTGTCTATGTGAGTCGATGACTTGTAAGTGTCATATGCATCTTTGAGTTTTCTTTTCTTGGAGCCCTTGTAGCATTGTGTAATGAAAAATGTAAGTAAAAAAAAAGTTATCCTGGTATTTTTACTGTTGGTTTGTGTGTGAAAAATGTGGGTGTTACACTTGGTATCAGAGCAAAGGTTCATGATCTTGAACCTCTGGGGTAGATTGGAGTTGTGATGGTCTTGCATGATGGTGGTGGATATTGGAAGATTCATGTGATATAAGCGTGATGTGAAAAATGTTGTAATTGTGAGCTTATGGAAGCACATGTGGTGCATGTCACTTAGTGTGTATTTGTTATCATGTTGATGTGCTTGTGATGAGAGTATTCACTCTCTTTTTCATTTATTTAATGAGGAATTTGTGTGTGATGGAATGCATTGTTGTGAATGAAAATAATGTTATTGTGGATTGCGGAGTGTTGGAGAATTTTGGCATTATGTGATATGAAGGTGTATTGATGTATTACATGACAAAACTATTGTAAAGTGAATTGGGTCATATCATGATGTCGTCACTATGTTGTGATGAAATGTGTGGGTCACCTTGTTTTAATTGCAATTGATTATATGTTGTAATGTTAGACATTGTGTTCGTCATGCGTATGATTTGTGTAATATGTGATGGTATATGTCATTATTTTGGGGCATATCGTGAATGTATGATCCCTAGTGTACAATGATTGCACTTTGGGTGTAGAATGTGGTAATGTGATGTATCGTAACCCATAAAAGTAATGATTATGTTATACCACGCGTAATATGCTATGGTTAATGTGCGTGAATCACCATTATGCTAGGGATGTCGTTATATGTTATGTTGTGGACCCTACACTAATCGACCCTAAGGGAAATTTGTAAAATGTGTATGTTTGGAGTGAGGAAATTTGTACCATTGACAAGTCACTCGAGCCGAGTACGAGATAGGAAGTGGAGCCTTACATAGGCTGAAAACCCACTTTTGTTCATTTGGTATGTGTGGCACTTGTTCAACAGGAGTCATGCATATTGTATTTCATGGACACCTTAGGCTCAGTAAATGGTGATTTGTACTCCTTTCTCTCTCCTAATATGGTTATCGTATGGATTCAACCTATGTGATTTTGACTATGTTGAGCCTTGTCGAAGTGGTGGCGAGATGATTCAGATAGAGATGATGATAGTTGTATTACTTGATATGGTATTTTACGAGCTAAGGCTCATTGTTTCGAGTGCAAGCAACTCGTTGAGTACCCCCCTGGTGGCCATATAAGGTCACGTAGTTATTGTAATGTGTTATTCCCACATGCATATTTTATTCGTAAATTGGAAACTTTCCCTTTTCTTGCTAGAACCAACAATTTTCTTAATTAACATGTTCTTATATTTTTGGCATTTGTTTGGTTGATGCACTAAAATGCAGATTTTTGCACTAACTATGGTTATTTGGCCATTTGTTTTGCTTAGATTCAAATTTTCTTTTTAAGTTTAAAAAAATTTATAGCCTAGCCCAAGGCTTAAGATCTTGCCACTTGGCATTTGAATGGTTTGTTATGTTGGTTCTAATGTTGTAATGTATTAGAATAGGGTCATGGGATTCACCATGGAGTGGTGGGACCTATGGACCCACTTTGTTGCATGGGGGTACGCCCCAAGGAGTTACAGATAACTAGCGGGTTGTTGAACCATGAGTTATTATGTCACTTGGGTTAGAGGTGTTTGGACCTTATGTGCCCATGGCCATAGGGTGATTGACCTCTTTTGTGGAGTAAAAAGGAAAATTTATCTTCTTTTTTTTTTTTCTTGAGGGAGGCATAAGAGACTTGAGGGAGGCATAAGAGATTTTTGTGGGTGTGATTGATGCTTTGGGAGGTATATGACGTTAGTTTATGATACTTTGGGAGGTATATGGAGCTATTTTGTGCTGCTTTGGGAGATACATGGAGTTGATTTGGTGGTGCTTTGGGGAAGTATATGGAGTTGTATTTTGTGCTTTTTGAAATATCTGGATATTTGTTTTGTGATGCCTTGTGATGTGTGGAGTTGGTATATTGAGTTATGTGTACACTTGTGATTCTTGCTAGACATTGTTATGTTTGAGGATTGACATTCCCATTGGTATGGACTATTGGTTATTGTCTTGGCACTATGTTGGTACAGTAATGGATTTTTGAGTCGTGTGATACCCGTTGTATATGTATTATCGTGATGATTCTGTTTGTCAATCACATGTGTGTACTGGATCTATGTTTATGACATAATTATTGGAAATTATTTCTTATGTGGATTACTTGTTGTCATTCAATGGAGGAATTAAAGACCTTGTGATGTGTTACAGTCATGAAAGTATGTAAAAAGATGTATCATGGGTTTTTTGTGTTATGTTAGTTACTATTGGGCACCCAAAAACATAAAACAATTGAAATTTTTTTTCTAAACAATGAATATCATAATCTTGAGATAAGAAATATTGTAAAATAAAATATAAAAAAAGTAATAACGTAAACAAGAAATACCAATCTTCACAAAACATTATAATTTAAGATATTACAAAAATACCAGTTATACATGACAAGTTGTTTTGATACATGTGTTTCATTATTAGCTTCTTGCCTATGTATCCTCTGAGCTTCGATGTTGTGTCACATCATGAAAGATGCTATTTAAAGGGGAGGGAAATGTTGTGTCCCATTTAAAGCATAACCAAAATAAAAGAATAAAAAAACAAATAAATAATAATGAGGAAGCGTGTTTAGTGGAACGTGGGGGACAGGAGTGTGGTCAAGTCATGTGCATCCTAAAATATTGTTGACCTCTTGGTCCCTTGCATAATTAATTAAAGCATTTGAATGGGAATCCAATGCTTTATCCATGTTAGGACCAAGTTAGAGCCACATATTTAGCAGGTAATTGGTTTTTTATAGCAAACGCATAGATGGAAGAATGTGAGATTGGCTGGGGAGAATGCTGACACTATTTTTTCTTCTTCATGGAGCTTGGAAATCCCATGAGATCCCATCTCTTTGAGGAATTTTTTCAAATAGGTTCATACCTCGTATACACTTCCGCATTTGCATACTTAACACCTGTGACTACATCTGATAGATATATAATTTGCATTGTGCTTTGATGGATATCCGTGTTCTTCTCTAATGTCCCTTCCTGACGTAGGATGAGGAAATACTGGAAAGGTCGTGGAGTTTGGAATTTCCTCCTAGCCTGTGCCAAAATACAAGCTCTGGCAGACGTGTATACAAACTGTGGAAGCTTTTCAGAATGTGAACTTGGCTGCGGGGACTAGATTGACTACAGGATATGCACCATATGGATTTGCTGAAATGGCCTTAGGGCCGCTTGTTGTGTGACTGTTACAAGGAAAATGGGTCATTGGTTGTTTGTGAAAACTGTCTCATCCATAGAGAGAAGCAGAACTGAGATAGGATGGGATCGTGGGGATGCTTTCTCTTCCTGACACAACATAGTCTAGTATCTTTCTAGTCGAATAGTGTTTTGTGAAATCACTACACCAAATCTCACAAGCAAATGCCCATTATAACTGATGTTTAGTGCTCCTACAACATCTCTTTGTATTCCATCGGCAATATTTTCATTCGAATACCTCCTGCAATTTTTACTAGGCTCTAGTTGGTTCATTTTGATACTAGGGTACTTGATTTAGTGCAGACCATGGATAGCTATCAAAGAAAATGGAAGGAAAAGTGATCCATGGAATTTTGCTGTGAAAAATGGGTTTGTAATTAGAAAGGTAAAGGAACCTTGTACCTATTTTCCCTACCTGTTCCTGCCCACATTGAAGATGTTGTTGGAATAGATTAAAAGAGGGATGACACCATTAATCAACTAGATTATAAAAAAAGAGAAATAAATATTTCAAGTAAATGTGAAATGGGGAATGGTGAGTGTAGACAATTTGTTAGACGAAATACCTGGAAAAAAAAAGGATGAAGTCCTGTTTAATATGAACAAACCCTCGTGGAGAACCTCATGTACTACAGACGCTAATATTTTCACGCATGGTTCATCTATCCTTATCTTTTATAATTCTCATACTTTAGTTTTTCATTTGCAACAAAATATAATTTGAAAAGCTTGGGATTACAATAGATTTAATTATTTCACATTAACTTGTTGCAAAGTAATAAAGTGTTGTATCGTGACTCACGTAATCAAAATAACCATTTATAGTAAACCATGATCTTCAACCCTCATTTTGAGGTGATCTAGAAAACATCCTAGCCAAAACTAGATCACTACAATATTGTTTTATCGACAAGTTGAAGTTGAATTCCCAGAAAATATGTTGACCATCTCCTGGTTTAATTAGCTAAATTACAATTTCTGAGGACTCGCAAATTAACCTTCGTAACTCCAGAAAAGGGAGGTTAAGATTCTTTCGTGTACCTTGTTATGTAAGGTGTCACTTCATTCATTGGATTGACCGTAAATGAACATTTGTGATCTTTTTTATGCCCTTATAGGAGCCCTGTTACACAATTTTCAAATGGTAGGAAGTTGTTAAATCTAGAAAGTTGGCTTTCATTATGAACTGTCATTTGAAACCTAGATAGAGAAATTATTATCCATATCGTAAACCTCTAGTGTTTTTACTAGACAATTACATGGAACTTTCAGTTTAGGGAAAAATACTTTTCTGGATAGTTGGTAATGGCATTTTGTAGGCCTCTCGTCATAGTTTGACTAGGTCAAACTGGACCAATTAGGACCGGTGGTTTCAGAAAACTTGTTTCCATTCAAAAATTGTTTTCTAGTTCTCAGTCCCGTCAACTCTGATGAATTCTCCATATATAGGGGAACTTGTAGGAAGTTTCTCGTTGCACATTCATCCATCAAATGCCAGTTTTGGACATGGTTTTCTTAGTGCTCGAGATAACTTTTATTCATTTACAACTAGGTCAATTACAAACAATGGCCCCGGAAAAGTAGCCGCCAAACATAAACCATTCGCCAAGTCCAAATTCCGTATGATTCTATGAACTCTTGGTATATATGCGTACACGTATAAATTTAACGGTGGTGTGTTTTCTCATGGGAATACAACGTTTGAAAGTGGTCTCTTAGCCTCCGAGCCTAATTTGTATGTTTTTGTAGCTAGCAAGAAAGTGTAATAAAGAAAGTTGTAGGGCCCCTGTCGGGTTGCCAAACCACTGTGGAAACGTTTGACACATGAAAATAACTATTTGAAAACTCTATAATGTAACTTGCTATGTGAAATAGAACTTTTGACAAAATGGTGTTTCTCTCTCTTCCTTTCTCTTTCTCTCTCCTTGGTTACGAAATGAAGTGAAATGAAATGAAATGAAATGAAATGATATGAAATGAATACATGTCACTAAACCTTTTATTTCGAATGCAAATCTATAAATTATTATCATATGTAAATGGGAAAACTGAACAACGTTAATTATGTAGATTAGGGTGGATTCCATGCCAATGATTTATCACTAATTTCATCCTCACATGGTTTTGTTGGATGCAAGAATGATGGCAAAAAGGTCATGTGTAATTCATTATTTATCATTGCAATTTATATAGTTCAATGTAAAATGAATACATTTATAATGTAGTCTCATGTTACAGAAAAGTTATATTTGAAATTTGCTAATAGGTATGAGATGGTAGTCTTTAGGGACATCTAGGAATTGTGTATTTAATCATCAGTTCAATTCGATTCATAGTACGTATGGTAAAAAGATTGATATATATATGGTAAATGAATTTTAAGTTAATATCTTATAGTGCATATTCAATGTTCAATAAATGATTAATTAATTAGCTTGTTGTATTCTTACCTTTTAAACATAATACAGAGATTTAATCAAAACAGTCAACCCTTGTATAATATCTATGCATAACATGTCCTCATGTGTGATAATTTTTACCATAGAAGAAATTGAAAACTATAGAATGAACTTAAACTCTGCACTCGATGGAACTTAGTAGTTTGGGTAAACATGAGCCCAAGAATGGGTTTATCATCTTAGTTGGTATGTTTAGTGACATTGTCATAAACCTGACAGATAATAGCGACACATTTAAACTTTATTTGGAGTAAGTAGAGCTAACTCATCCTTCGTATCCTAGTGGAATACCTTGTCTTCCGAAGATAGATTTAGAATTAAATTTCTTCATCAAATTAATTGCTTGTGGGATCCAAATGACATCATGGAGCTAGTGAAATAGTTGTGTTATCACTTAAAATCTTGTTAATAACCTCTTTTGATCGTCTCAGCTAAATGTCTTATCTTTTCCTATTGACAATAGAGTGCCTTGATCTTTTATGGAGATTTTATAGGATAAATATGTTTGTGAACATTAATCTAATCTATAAGTGGGCATAAAGCCTAAGTGAAAATTGGAATTAAACTAAACCATAGTTGATTAGGAGGTTAACTTGTGGGTAGAAAATTATAAGTAATTCTTTGCAAGCAAAATTTATTTGTAATATGTTGACTTCAGAGAACCCAAGAAACTGAAATATTGTCCTGTAATCCATTTTTATGTCCTTTTATGAACATTAAGAATAAAAGAAATTTCACATGTAGAATCATGAAATGTAGGAACATGGGATCTTACCTTGAACACAAATTAGTTATGGTTCATGTGTAGTTCATAATGCTTCCAACCATGTACTTCTTTAAGATGATAGGCAAGTACTTTCGTAACTCTTTTGTTTTAAAGTGAGGGTAATAATGAGACAAAAATGTGATGTAATAGTAAATTATTTAAGAATAAACATGAGATTGGAGGTCAGGAATAATGCCACTCTTGGAGCCCTTTTAACCCAATTAAACATTTTCATGTGTTACAAAGAATATGAATCTCCCCTTGGTGAGATCAAACTTCAAGTAGAAAAAAAGATATATATTAATAATCTAAATACAATTTCTTGTTTTGGGAATGTCAAATCGGGAAATAAAGATTCCGTGATCGAATAATGTTTATAGGGAAAAGGTATCTTGAATCTAAACCACCCTCCCTTAAACCCTAATATTGCTTTCTGGACATCAAGTCATATTCACTTGAGTTGCAAGGGTAAAATGTAGACATCGAATAAACATTTGAGAAGCATATTCTTAACATAAGAACAAGATAATTAAGTACTTTGTATGTAATTTGAATTATGCCAAATAAGTATGTAAGTTATGAAAATTTCCATAAAGTATAAAAAGCCAACTTAAAATGGTCAAACTATAAATTAAATGTGGAATGAACTTAAAAATCTGTATCTAGAAAAAGGAGGAAATTATCCTTGCTCAATAATGTTCTTGGAATGTTAATGGTAACTAAGATGAAATTAAGGAAATGATGTGTTGTGGGTCTGCCAATCCTTGAGTCCTTTTCTTTTGGTTGGGTCATTGCTAGTATTCATTCATTGGGAAAAGTGTGGCATCGACATGTCTATGGTGTTGTCATGTGTCCATGTGAGTCGATGACTTGTAAGTGTTGTATGCGTATTTCAGTTTTTTTTACTTGGAGCCCATGTAGCGTTGTGTAGTGAGCAATGTAAGTCAGAAAAAAAATTATCCCAGTATTTTTACTGTTGTTTTGTGTGTGAAAAATGTGGGCGTTACATAAAATGGAAGATGGCTGTAGATTCTACTGTTGAGGTATATAAAGCTAATGTAGAGGATGAAACAATATCTAAAGTAAATAACTTATTCTTTATAAATTCTCTAGCAATAACCGTACCTTGTCTGGAAATCAAGCATGCTTTAATGCCATTTTGAACAAGAAATTCTACCTTTAGATGATGATTCAGGAGCTGACTGACTGACAAGAGGTTGTTAGTGAGTTTAGGAACATATAGTACCTTTGTAAGTGTACATTTTTTATGGTCCCAGAGAAATGGTCACTTGGCATATTCTTTCTGCAACGTACTATTTTTCATCTGCTATCCAAACCCGATCTACAGTGGGTTATTCGTTTAGTAAATAAAACAGGTTCTTATCACTTGACATATGTTTTCTTGCACCAAAGTCTATCAGCCATACTTTCTTCTTGGGTGGAGAAGTTTGAGAGACAAGTACAAGGTTCTTACCAACATTGGCTCCTTCTGATGTCTCCTTATCAGATTCATCATCTTGTTGAGTGACAAGGTGTCCCTTCTACTTTATTTAATGGGGACAACATTTGGATTTTTGAAAATCGTCACTCCCGGATGTTCTTTTTTGGCTCGAAGACCCTTGTTTCAAACCATTGTACCAGCACTGACTAGTGTCGTGAGTGTTGGTTCTACAAATGGGACACCGACTCTTTCAATTTTAATCTTTCTACTATTGATTTGGTTACACTTGAGTTGTCTTCTCTGGGGGACCCTTCTGATTCTTCTCACCATGGTATGGCTTTGAGAACATGGCTTTATCCCAAGTCTCCTCTTAGGCTGAATTGATGGCCTCTTCCTATAGCAGCAAGTTCACAAGTTCTTTGAATGTCACCATTTGTTTAGATACATTCAGTGTCATAATGAATACTCAGAATTGAGAAGGGAGTGCTCTCAATGTGACCGGCATGAGAAGTTTTTCATCCATCATTTCACCGAGCACTAATAACTCTGATCACAGCTCAGCCCCGTGACGTACGAACTCCTCAACTTTCTCATTTCACCCCATAGAGAGGATTTTAATTTTTTACTAAAGATGGATGATCTTAGTTTGATTTTTTTCTTTATAAATGGTTTCCAACGTATCCCAGGCCTCCTTTGGTTTCTCTGCATTCTGAAACATGCGTTTACATATCGTCAATGATACTGAGCATTACTAGTATCAAGGCTTTGGCACTAGCCATCTCATACTTCATTAATTCATCAGGGGATGTGGGAATGGTCAAAGACCCACTGACAATGCCCAATAATCCTTCAAACTGAAGGATTGTCCTCTGTTTTTTTTCCAGGCCACAAAATTGGGCCCTTTAAGTAACTGGGCATCCGAGAGAAGAAGTTTTGGTGTAGACATTGTAATAATTTTTTTTAAAATATATATTTTTATTCCAAGAGATATTACAATGTTACTCACTAACGAGAAGTACTAGTTCTTGGATG
Organism: Taxus chinensis; assembly: GCA_019776745.2. Taxonomy (NCBI): domain Eukaryota; kingdom Viridiplantae; phylum Streptophyta; class Pinopsida; order Cupressales; family Taxaceae; genus Taxus; species Taxus chinensis. The sequence goes on from CM034152.1 coordinate 765,483,937, forward strand.
CTCTCGATACTCATGTGCTGAGAGACGATGATGCTTTGTGGGGAGTTCTTCTTCATCTTCGCAATCAATGGCGTACCTGGCTTCTATCTCTTCTCGCAATCACTTTTCCTGACAGCTAATGTTAAATAAGAAATACTCAATAATTCCTCTTCGAACTAGCTTGTCAAAGACTAAATTGCTGGTGTTTTGAAGCTTGTTGAGCGAGGAAAAATAGAACCCAAAGCTCTCTTGAATGTCTTTACGGTGTTTTTGGGCTTGCGATTCTTCAGATTAGCTTGCTGAAGTCTCGATATGCTCATGCACATTCAACATTCAGCATTGGCTGCAGTGAATTCCTCTTCCTTTTGTGTAATGATGACGTTGGCTTCTTCGCAGCTATATCAGACAAGACTTGCACTATTTTTTTTAATTTAAATAGCCAGATATAGTACTTTATAGTGTAAATTTCCTTGGCTGTATATATATTTTTTTGTTGCAGGTCTCAGGCAACACACAACAACTGAAACTCCAGATGTTTGAAGCAGGTTTCTGTCTTCACATTCCCACATGTATATGAAGTGATCATATATCTGGTGGCCCTTCTAATTCAAAGTTTCTTTTTCTTGAATTTCCACCTTAGAGGCTTTTTATTCCACTCACCCAGGCGTCCAACAGGTATCAATGGTAGCATTCAGTGAACAATCCACCAGTCGCGTCGCTATGGAGCATGCTGAGTCGCTAGAGGGCACGACTGGAAATGAAAACGCGCCGACTTTCACGCAAATTCTTTGCTGCAGAACTCAGAAGTAGCTAATTGCCACTCTCCACGCATCCAAATTTGTTCAAGAGACTAATGTTTAGTGCTGGTGCCAATTTACTGAAGTGGAGAACACCACGCAACAGTCATGCAGGTCTCAAATGCCCAGGATCGACTCAGCAATAGATTTTATTGTGCTCTTCTCTCCACTCATCAGGTCGTTACTCCTCCACACGGTAGTCCTTCCACGTGCTTCATGTAGCTTCAAGTCTATGGAAGACAAACTTTGCTTTGGATGCCTTCAATGAAGCTCATGTCTCCACGTTTGAACGATTCCTCTAACTCACAGGTCAAAGATCAAGTTAGCTCTGTTACCAGATTGAGAGGAGCAAATGATGGAGAGAAAATAGAGATTAGATATCTCTTATTCATTCATCCAATATCAGAAGCACTATACATATTTATAGGGAGGTGTACAAACAATACTCCCTGGAATAAATGGAGTTACTCCCCTGTATGGAGTTAATACAAACAATAAGAACAAATATTGGAATAAATAATAACAACAAACTTAATAATAAAATACTGCATAGACTATGCGTTGTTTCAAGACTTGATAGGGATGATTTGAGAAGATTTTTTTCTGATTGTGGATTTAGGCAACAAAGAGAAAAACAGACAATCTCTGAAACTTTTCTTTTCCTCAGAGAAAATGGAATTGAGCAACCAATGTTTGCACAGAATACGAATGGATGCACGCTCTCCCTTTTCCAAAACTAATCATTGGTATTTTTCTTTAGATTGCACATCTCCCACAAAAAGGACTAATTTCAAGACTTGTTGCGCCAGAAAGTGTCAAAGACAAAAAAAATAAAACGAACTCCTAAAACTGCCTCGCTAAATTTCTATGTAGGTCACTTCTCTTCCACATGTTGCTGACATGTCCTCAATTACTTTTTCAAACACCAAAACAACAAATAGGAGAATGTATTATTATATCCACGTGATACTTACAGGTCTACAATCCAAAAAATGTCTTCTTTTCACTTAATTGTCACTGCCACATCCACAGGTTGCTTCCCAACAAAACATATCGTTCCACTTTGCTTTTTAATGGAGGCTCCAATTTGGTCTAATGTCATGTAGTGATTTTCTTGCTCCCACATGTCCCAAGGTCTTGTGCTGCTCCAAAACGCCATGTCGAGGGGATGCTCTAATAGTAATGAAGGAAAATATGATAATAGAAAAGATTGAATGCCTTTCCTTCAATAAATATTCGATGATCATGCAAATATATACAAGCCATAGTGGTTTAGGCGGTGGAGTAGGTGGTTATGAAAATATAATGCCTACCTAGCTTATAATCAACCCAATAGACCCAAATAATAACAACGTACATTAACAATGTACTAGCATATGCTAATAAAAAAAAACATTGATGAATAAGTCCCGAAGTATGTTAGGTGGTGGTGGCTTAGATACAATACTTTTAGCTAAAGAAGTTACTACTGTGTGTTATTTGGTGAAAAAAGAGAGAGAAACCATCTATTGAACATTTGAGAGTTGTTAAGTTGTGAAGCACATTGACATCTCCCAAAGGAGAAATAGATGAAACTTTACTTCAAGTATGAGGAGTGAATATTTACTTTGTATGTTAATGGTGTCAAAGGTTACAAGTTGTGGAATCCATGAATCCAAAATAACTGTTAAAGCTTAAATCTTGTATTTAAGGAATTTTAAGCCATCAACTTTTTAGTAGAGAAAGATTTGGAAAAGACAGCTAAAGATTTAAAGAAACCAAAAATAGAATATTCATAGGTGGTCTCACTATGAGATCGAGGAGAGGTTTGTAGAGTTGAGAAACGGGTCGATTAAGAAGTTTCTATGCAATATAAAATAGGAGGTAATAAAGTCATATAAAGGAGTTAATATTACTCATTGGAAAAAGTAATTCATTAGGCGAAAGATTCTGAAAGCTTACGAAGGAAAAATATGGAATCTAATTTGCATGATAGTGCTACTTCTTTACATAGAATATTAGTCATAGTTTGAAGAAAACCTCATATGTTTATTCATTCTTATTACCATTTAGTATTTCTATTATTCGTAATAGATAATGAGGATCCATAAATAGTAATGAATGATGTTCATTAAGATATGAAGACTAAAATGGAGTTTTTAATGTTAGCTAAATTTAATACATTGCGGTTGTAAACCGATTTGGTCGGTTGTGCTACGAAGTTTGAAGGTTCTCCTTCTAACTGTCTTCCATTTCTTTCGAACCGTTCAATCTGTACTATGTATTTATTTGCACGTTCATTGAATATTATTTGAAGGCATTGAATCATTTCTCTTGTTCTGTTCTATCACTTCCTTCAGTAGTATCAGAGCGTAAGCGGTGATCGGGGGATAAAGACCAGTCTTATGCACGCATGGAGAAATAAAATTGTGCGTGCAACAACTATTCAGGAGAGTAGGAAAAAGACATGTTTTCACGGCATTTTGTGGCTTGAGGAATGTCCATGAGACATGGAGGAAACATATCCCGCGTTACTGTAATCATTGTTTAGTAAAAACAAATTCAAGCGATCTGGACGTGGCAGATTTGGCTCTAGTTTGGCATTAAAGGAAAAGACAAAAAAATCCAGCGTCCTGTAGCAACCTTTCCTTGTTTTGGCAGTTTACTTTGAGCTTGCGTGGAGGTTTTGCAGACCTGTGTGTTCATTGAAATACATTCCCAGTGGCTTGATCCAGAGCTTGGAAAAGATAAAAGCATTTTATCCATACGTGGAAATCCAAAAACCTGTTATCCTGTTGTTGCACAGTGATCAGAAAGAGGACGTGAGGATTCGATTGACATGGCAGAAGTTCAGACCAACTATGCAGGTTTAAATTCTCTTATTGTTTCTTAGTTTTAATGGAAATTATCAACATATATTATGGTTTAAATTTTCATACATGGAAGGTTGAAATAAAAATTAAATTGATGCATCAAAATTTGTGGGGCATCGTATATGGGGATGAGGAATTACCTGTTGATGCAAGCAAGTTATTGGAGTGGAAAATAAGAGATGACAAAGTGAAAGCTATTATTGGCCTTGTGCTTTCAGATTACGAGCTACATCACATGGATTTAGAAAAATCATTCGAAGAAATTTGGGAAATTCTTAACAAATTGTTTGGTGCGAAAGCGGTAAATACCCAATTTTCACTGAAATTGCAATTATATAAATTCAAAATGGATGATGGAATCACTATGTCCAACCATATAAACAATTTAAGGTCTCTTATTAGGCAACTTGATGAGGTAAAAACTACAGTTGAAGATCAGAATGTTAAATCTATTCTATTGAATATTCTGCAATACAAATATAACAATATTGTATTTACTCTTAGCCAAATACCATCACAATGTCTCGATGATATGATTGTAGCACTACTCGCAAAAGACAAAAGGATTGCTGCAGAAGATGAGGGTATTTTACAGCACGAGAATGCACTTTGTTCTCGTAATTTTCATAAAAAATCCAATATTGACAAAAAGGAAATAAAATGAAACTTCTGCAAGAAGAAAGGTCATACAACATGGGAGTGTGTTGATCTAGTGAAAGATGTTCTAAAGTTGCTCGAGTAGAAGAACCATCAGATACGGATGAAAGTGACGAATTAGTTGATGAGGTTTCCTTCACTTCACATATCATGCTATGAAATATTTAGTATCAACTTACTTGAGGCTGGAACACAATTGTCATCCTCTTGTGAGTCACCTACAATGGGGTCGCGCCATTTCTTTGGTAACAATTTTGTTTTTTTTGTGTTCATATTTTTTTGTTCATGATGTTTTTTTGTGGTGTGTTTTTCTGTAAAGATGCAAAGTATATTTGAGTTTGGCACCTGCTGAAAGAAGGATATTGTGACGATCAAAATCACTAAAATAGCACTTGGTTCTTGTGTAAAGGGTTTTTGGAAATATGAGAAACCACTGAAGTGTATAGTTGAGACATTAGGTCACTTCCAAGTTTGTGGTGAATGTGCAATCGAAAAACCATAGGGGTTCATGGTAATCAAGGGAATCGTGAAACCACCGAGATGTTCTCAGAGATGGATGTACTTAGGTCACTTCCAAGTTTTTTGTGCCACATCAAAGGTGTGCAGGCTACACAGAGAGTGTAATTAACTTGTAACTATGTTTGGAATACGAGGGTCCACTATCTAGAAATATGATGTTTCGAAACAATGTATTAAGGGGGGTAATGTTAGCAAAATTTAATAGATTGTGGTTGTAAACTGACTTGGTTGGTTATGCTAGGAAGGTCGACAGTTCTCCTTCTAATCGTGCAATTTACATTGTGTATTTATTTGCATGTTCATTGAATAATATTTCAAGACATTGAATCATTTTTTCTATTTTGTTCTATCTTTTCCTTCATATAATTTATAATTAGATCTAAAGTTTACTACATATAGCTCCTCGAAAAAAATGGTGGGTTGGAATTGTGTATTCAAGAAGATTGTTAATGCATTGGGAAACTTGAAATAATTCAACAATCACATGGTTGCAAATGGGTTATCTTAAGTGTAAGGAATTGACTTTGGTAAGGTATTTTATTCTATAGAAAAAATGACTTCTATGAGGTTTCGTTTAGCTAATGTTGTTGAATATAATCTCAAGATATGTTAGATGAATGATAAACCAACATTTTTCAAAGGGAAGATTGAGGAAAAAAATGTAAAGATGAAGGAACTTGATAGTCTCATAGTCAATGGTAAATAAGACATGGTTTATCTCTTAAATAAGTCATTGTAAGGACTAAAACAATAACCAAGCATGTGGAATTAGAAGTTACATGGTTGTGTAAAAAAATTTGACCTTAAAAGAAGCAAGGATTATCCTTTTGTACTTCAAAGAAGAAGTGGATAAGTTTATCATCATAGTTCTCTAAGTGAATGATATGTTATTGGTTAGAAACATCAAACAAATGGAATCTCATCTTCTTGAGAAGTTTGACATGAAGCATCTATGGGTTACAATGTTAATGTTTGATAGGGAGATAAAAAGGATCCTGTGCACATAATTTTTTTTCTAAATCAAAGTAATCATATGAAGATGGTGTTGGAAAGGTTAAGGATGCAGGATATGAAATTAGTAAGCACATTGTTTCCATCAATGTCCAAAGGCATAAGAGAAATTGTAGAACAAAACATATTTTCTACCTAGGAGTTTTGGGGGAATCTATTTTAGAAATAATTTTTTGAGTAGGAAAATTAGCAAGTTATCACTAATAGTGCATGGAACTGAGTCGCTTTGCTTGAGTGAAATAACTCCATTTATTGAAAAAAAGTAAACGAAAACAATCTAAATTTTTTTTGGTGTGGCCCGAAGACCGAAGATCACACATGAATACTTCCCTAAACATGTGGCAATTGCTTTTATTCGATAAAAGAGAATAAAATCTCTTAGTTAAGGAGATAGTAAAGGAAACCGAGAAAAAAATCTCAACCAACAAATAACAGAGCAAAGTTTGTTACATCAAACTAAGAACATTTCACTTACAATCAATCAAAAGAAACCATTTGCAAAGAAAGAAGAACAATCAAAAAGAAACAAAAAGTATTATTGCATCATGGTACACAATTTACAATTCTCTTAGAGTACAAGTTGAGATGGAGATAGAATAGTAGTAGATAGGGAATAGAGGAAATAGAGGCACTTGGTTCTAGAAAGATAGTGAGAGCTAGCAAACAAGAATTTACCATCCCCTTGAGATGAAGGCGCCAAGAAAATTTATAGTTCCGAGGATGTATTTTCATCTCACCTGCATGACCTTTCACCTTCTCTCATGATTTTTGACATTTCAGGTTCCTATCATGGCCTTTGGTGTTCCTTTGTCACCTATGACCTTTCATCTTCCTACAAATTCTGATCACATCATCTCCAAGTTGCTCAAAATATCCTTAACACAGCATATCATTTTCATTAACACCAAAATCTCCTTTGTGCATAATATCATCTTCCTAATGCACAACCTTTAACTGGCTCACAAAAATTCTTCTTGGAAAAATTGACCTCGTTTTCCATGTCACATGCCAACATCTTGACCCTCCTATCACACATTAACATTTGAATTCCTATCATAACCTATTTCACTTTCCTGAAGCTTTTTTTATTCATGTTTCAACATTTTCATTGTCATCTAGGTTTCCGTGGCACCTGTCAAAACCTTGTTGTTGCGCATCTCAAGTCTTCAAGACACCTAAAAATCAATGTCAAGCAATAAAAGGTTCTTATCATAAGTCACAAAATTTGTTTTTGGGCGTCAAGGATTTTTATCAGGCGTCAAGATTTGGTTTTTTTTTTGTGTAAAAAAAGTCTTCTTGTCATTCGCCAACAATGGGTTGTTGTCACGCATCAGCAGTTGGTAGTTTCACTGTGAACATATTTTTTGCTATTTCGGAAAAAAATTTCAACGAAAAATAGGTTGTCCTGTATATGAATATTTATGAAAAATGGCCAATGACTCCAGGAAAATATCAAAAATTCCTTAAAATTAATTATTTGTCATCTTCTACCCATATTTTCACTTTTCTGTTAAGGTGTGTGCCGATAAATTTAGTGATAGTTAGATTTTATGATCACCAAAAACTAACACATCATATGGTTCATGAAGATCAATAAATATAATTTCATTTGAGATTTGGTTATGCTCTCAAATATTCACGAGGCTCCTAAAACTCTTTGAACAAGTTACACCTTGTAACATGACCTTTGTGTGGCACTATCACACATGTTCTCACCTCTCAATGTTCCCAAAATATTTCCTTGATGATTTCAACATGAAGTAGGACCTTTTATATCTCAAATTCTTATAATATGAGCTATGAATCTTAACAAGTTTCCTAAAACTCTTCGAACAAGGTGACTAGTTTTTTCAGGATGTGTATTTCCCAATACCCTACTCCCAACGACCTAGTTTCACATAAATTGTTCCTAGAAAATGATTTTATTCGATAACATTCCTAAACTACCTCGGATGATTGTGAAACTCTCTCACACACTACTTGGAGGAATATAATCTTCTTGGGACATCTCTGGTAGGTTATCTACAAGTGAAAGAAGTATGAAACTACGCAATTTTAGGCTTCCACAAGAAACTCCTTTCACATGAATCATTATAAGATTATGAATTGTTCCCAAAATATTACCTGCACATGAAAAATACTTTAAAAATCTAGTTAGTATGTCTCTATCATTCATGATGGGGTTTACATAGTCATAGATTGGCCGAAAGGAAGGTTCACATTACCCAGTTCAGAGATTTATTGAGTGTGGGCTTGATTTTCATGACCAAACATTCAATTATTTATGCAAGACATTTATCATGAAAACAAATGGGTCTAGCTTGAGGACTTGTCTTGGATTGAATAAAGTGAAGATGGGACAAGTAAAAATTCCAGAAACTCAAGACACTAAGAGAACTAGTGCCTTATCCGTTTGGCTATAGAATTCATTGCAAAACAAGGGTGGATACAACAAAACCTTCTTTATTGAACACAACATGAGACAAACACGAAAAAATGATAGAAAGGGAAACACACAATATAAATGGAAATACACAAACCTATATTCACCTATGGTACATATGGGGGAAAACTCACTTTCAATTAAGTAATTTTTCTCTTTAGAAGTTACCTATGAATTAGTAACAGAGATTTGTACCCAAATTCTATCCATTTTAGATTTCAAATCATCTTCTTTATTAACCCACATTGTTTATTTCTTGTTTATCATTTCATCCTTTCCCCAAGGCTGATTTTTTATTAGATTGTTTGAAATATCTAAGTTCTCTTCTTTCCCATCTTCATACTTATTGGTAAACTTTTCATGAGAAGAATTGAGTTCATATTTTTGTTCCACTTCAATACAGGATGACGGAGAAAACATAGTATCATACCTATCTTGTATGACCATAGCATGAGTCAAGAGTTCAAGACTCAACTCAAGATCTTCTATTCCTTCCACAACTTTAAGAATTGTTTACAAGAATTCCTTTTTCAGAATTGTCACGAGCTCACCAACACATTCATTTGAAGAATATTTATTTTGGAAATTGATGAAATATTTTGGATAATATGATCCATCATCCCAAGCTCCATTGAACTTTACTTCTTCTCTAGTATGAGAGACTTCATCATCAAAGGACTTGAGGATGTTTGTTTGAATATTTTCCCCATGTTAAGAATATTTATCTTCAAATGTCAAAGAAAACAATTCATTTTCATCATAACATCCATCAATAATTATCTCATGATGGGAATTAGACTTCTTACCTTGATAGAATTCATCATGACCAAAGTTTGAATTGGTTGAGAAATCAACGCTAGATTCATCTTTTTCTTGTAATTCCTTAGCTCGCATTAGGAATTCAAAGCTGAGTTGAAGATATTCTGTCTCTTCTGCATCTCTTAGCACTTCTTGTACATATTCTTCTTTCAAAATTTTCAAAGGCTTGTCACAATTTGATCTTTCTTCTTCTAGAACTAAGAGGTTAAGAGAATATTTATCTTCAAATGGGAGTGAGAACACCTCCTCAACATGGTTAAACACATTGACTTATTTTTTGGCTTGGAATTCATTAAGAATTACCTTTTTTCCTTTATGGCTTACATAATGTGATAATTCAAGGTTTCTATCCTGCAACTCAAAATTTATCCACTCTCCTTCATACTAAATACCCCACCTGAAAGGAATGCTAGGTCCTATGAAGATAAGAATTTCATCCTCCTCATCAGAAGTTATAAAGTAGTTCCCATGTCCATTATCTTGATATAGAGTGTTGGCTCTAGTATCATCTAATTTTTACACTGTATACTTCATTTTTCTTGTCGGTAACAACTTTTTCATTTTTTCCTTGACTCGAATATTTTCTGAAGAATAATTTATCTTGATTTCTCCTCCCAAATATATGAAGAAGATTATGCTCAACAAAATCCTTTATGAGGCTATAATTTTTGGTACTAGGTTAGTCAATAACACTTTCTTCTCAGGGAAATCAACTAAAGAAAATTGAGTATCCTTTATTCTCCCCACAAGTGGGACTTCTTTAGTTTCAATAAAATAACATTGATATTTATCCCTTGTTAGGGTTAGACTAAGGGCATTAGCTACTTTTTTTTGCATCACATTGTCTGAAGCGCTTCATTATACAATTGTTCAATTGGTATCCTTCAACAAGAAGAGAAAGGTAGAATGATTCAATCCTGTCAATCTTAGATGAACTTAGGGATAGAATTTTTTGAGATGATGGAGGAGGATTTATTAGTAACCCTTTAGAGAAGGGTGTGGTGGATTTGGGCTTTGGGTTACTACCTTTAATAAACCAAACTAGTTTATCAAATTGTTCTTGATGGGTCTGCAAATATTCAGACTCGAAGATTTGGACCTTATAAATTTTGACATGATCTATGATATCAAAATATGATGAAGCATATGTATTTGATTTTGTGGAAGATTTGGAAGAAGAAACTATTTTGGAAGTAGAATTTGATTTTTCACTAGAGGTAGAATTGGAAGCTATTGTGGGCTTATTAGGTATCCCAGACGTTTTTATAGACACGTTTACCATTTTGAAGTAGCACTAGAAACCTTAGAAGAATATGCTTTAACATATGTACACTTAGGGGACTTACATGTTTCATCGGTGGTCCTCTTGGCTGTGATAAGGTCTTGTTTTTCTGTTGTAGAGTCAATTAAAGGTGGAAGTGCAACTCTTTTGTTGATTATTTTACTATACGAAGTCACCAAGGGAGAATCTACATCCTTCTTCTTTATGGGAGTAGCAGTGGAAGAAATTTTATTTTTTGATTCAGAACGAGTGAAGACTGCACAAGATAAGTTTGGTGCATTACCTTCTTCACATTCATTTCTAGATGAGTATTCAAAATACCCAATCTTAACATCATCAACTTCTTCAATTTCAATCCCATATTCTTTATCGCCATCATCATCTTCATCATCACCATGTGTATGATAGGATGCATTTCCCAGAGGAGCCTCTAGAGAAAGTCTTTGAGGTGGTGGGCCAATCCTTTTCTATTTGGAAACTTCTTCTTAGGTGCCTCTCTACTCATAGAAACTTGAGCCAAGTGCTTCTTAAGAGACAAGAAATAATTAGCCAATTTATTAACTAATGAATTTGTTGTACCTGTATTTGAGCTTTGGCCTTTCTCCTTTCTTGGCCCTTTCTATATCTTCCCTAACATGATCATATCATCCTCCATTTCAATTGCAAGTTTTTGTGATTCATCCAAATACACTGGTTGAGTTCTTATTAGCATATAACTCACCTTAGGAAGTTGGGGATTTGTGAAAAAAATTAGCTTGTTGTCCTCAGTAGGTCAGACCACTTCCCGAATCTTGTAAGACATCTTATTGAATTTTTCCAAAAAATCCTTCAATGGTTTGAAGGGTACTTTCTTTAGTTGAGACCACTAGACCAAAAGTGCTTGAAAAAACTCTACAGGTTTGAATCTCATTTCGAAATTGGTCTTCATGTAGTTCAAGTTAGTTATAGACCTAGCAGGAAAGTGGTGGAAGTTATCTCTTGCTACATCTTGCAAACATTCTGCAAAAAAGGAGGACTGATACATCTTCGTATCCAAATACTAGTACTCTCAGAGACATGATGAAGGTTGTGATATGGTCATATGGATGTTGCTTCGCATCTGCATGGAATTTAGGAAAATTATTTCTCAACCCCCTATGTAGTGCCCACTTCCCTTCGACACTTAATATTGTTGATTACGATATTGTTGACTATATTTATGGATACATTGTATCATTTTGACTTAACATCATGTTAGATGATAGAGATACTTGGACTATTGTTCGATTTTGATTCATATTATGATGTGTGTGGATTATTAGACACATTTTATATTGATGATCATATGTTGTTTACATAGGTATATATTTCTGACATGCGATATTTTCGTCATATTGAGTAAACCTTAAAACTTGAACTAATCTTGAGATCCTACTTATATTGATGAGATGTTGCTAGAAATTGAAAACGATAATGTTAGTTTTTGAGATGATGATTTGATTCATATGTAGATGATTGTGGTATTATCTTATATTTTTTTTCTTGGATGTTTTGATACAACATGGAGGCTGAAGGAGGTATTATGTGTTTTGCAGGTAACCAAATCATAAAAAATAACGAGGGATTGAAGACAAACCACATTGGAATGATAGATGAATTCAACAATGGTTACCATGGCAACATGTGTTATGTTGTTGTGGCTGTTTGAATTATTGTTAGGAGGATTCCCATGGGGGGGATTACTTCCAATTGTGACCTAGGGGGCTTTCTTGTTATTATTTTATATTTCCTTAATCTAATTTTATTATGTGATTTTATAGTGATGTATTCTCCTTGTATTAATTTTTTAATTTGTGTCTAGATTAGTAAATTAATCATGTTACTAAACTAATTATGTATGGTTCAAAACAATTCATTTATTAGACTAGATGTCTCTTTAGGTTGTGTTGTAAATTGAGTGCTTGTGATCTTGAGTGTTGTACACTCTACCTCATCTTAGAAATTCGGATTTGGCGTTAAGGGCCAATTTTGGAGGCTTTTGGGACAAGTTAAACTTGTCCCAAACCTCTTAAATAACTATACCAAATCTACCTATGGAAATCCCTGGGGGGTAAAAAATTAGACCCCATTATGTGTTTTGTAAGAAAAAAGTGTCATTTATTGCACTTTTCTTACATGGGCTTTAAAGATTGTCCTTAGGGGGTGTGGGTTTGGATTGTGTGTGTAAGAGGTTTTTTGTTGCTCTCACCCAAAAATTTATTGTGCATTGGGGTTGAGGTTTGACTTGTGAGGTGGAGTTGAGGATGAGTGATGTGGCATCCTACATGGAGCCACCTCACCCTCTTCTCTACCTTTTCTATTTATTCAAATTCTTTTACTTGTTTGGGGGTTACCTCATTTCTTTGTGCTCTTAAATTTTTGGAGTTGGAGGATTCTGGATTGCTTGTGGATTTTGTTGGAGATTTTTGGTGATAGTTTGGGCTAGAAGGATCTTGGTGTGTGACTCTTGGATCAAGATCTACCATGGAAAGGTAGAAGATATACCCTTGTTTTATTGTTTTTGTTTTACTTATGTTTATGTGCATGCTATTATGTGTTTTGGTATGCTTGTTGGGTCCTTGGGTAGATGGCCTAAGTGTAATGTAGGAGAGGGTAATGGGGAGCTTATATGTAGGGAGGAGTAAGAGTTTATTTCATGTTTGGAGGGAGTTGGGTTGGGTGCCTCACCTTGTACAAGAAAATGCTTGCATTTATTATTTGGTTTCTATGAGGGAGACATAATAGATTATAGGGAGGCATAAGAGAATGTGGGAAGGATAAGAGGGTCTTGAGGGAGGCATAAGAGTTGTGTAGGGGTTTTGAGATGTATACTAGAGGGTTTTATGGTGGGAACCTATTTCCCATTGGGAGACATAAGTTCTCTCCCCTTAGATACTTTCTTCTTTGGCTTTGCATTTTGAATCCTTGTACATTTTATTAGTTTCCTTCTTGTGTTTGTAGTTTGTGTTGATTGTGTTTTGGTATGGTTGTGAAATATTTTTATTGTGATATGGAATATTATATTGTTGCCATGAGTTGGATCCACCTTTTATTGCATTATGGTTGTGACTCGGAGGCCAATGAGGAGGATAACTTCTTATTCTCATTGGATTTTAGGTTAGGTGGAGAAATTTGCCTCTCCCCCATGTTGGTTGATGTGATCAAATGAATACATGGTGGAGATGTCTTTGATGATGTGAATCTTGGATCATTTGTTGATTTCCAAAAGAAATCCTTCCTTGTGAGTAAATCTTCTTGTTACTGCCACTTGAGGTGGAAGACTTGTAGTATTGTTTTGATAAGAAGAAATGTTGCATTGTAAGTTTCATTACCAATTTATATCATTATTTCGAAGGAAGCTCGTTGAGGAATTGTATAGTTTACTTTCTCCTCAAATGGTAGTATGTAAAGGACTGAACCAAAATGGAAATCATTTTTAAAAGTTTAGTTATAGTTTGTATTGTGAGAAATTAAGTTATTTGCACTAAAATAAATGAGCTATGCTCATGGAAAAGAAAGTTCATTATCATTGTTGAAGTTATAGTATTGTGAAAAGAAAAGAAAGAATATAGAAATTGTAGAATACTAATAGTGTATGCTTGGAAACCTTGAATGTGGAACAAAGTTGTTAGTGTCTATTTGAACAAATTGTTGTAGTGGAAATGGAAAGATGCTATAAATGTTAAGTAAATTATTTTTTTGAAATAATGTATTTGGTAGTAAGGAAAAACAACAACATTAGAAGTAGATTTAGTTTCTTTTCTACTTTTGGATTTGAAAGAAAATTTGTTGAAAGAAATGAAATGATCTTGTAGTTGTTGTTACTATTGAAATAGGAAATTCTTTAAAATGATTAATTTTACTATGAAATGAATAGATGGATTAAACCATTCAACCATAAACTTTAGGCACATAAATTTAGGTTCAGGATGAATTTTAAAACACTCTAGTGTATTTTTTTTGAAATATCTTGGATTTCAAGGTTCTATATCTAACAAACAGGAATGCCTCCCTGCGCAGAGGGACTGTCTTGTAACTGCCACTCAGGAATGACGGTGGTCTCAGAACCACTGCTCAGTTAAGGAGACGGTTCGTGAATCATCACCCAGGTAGGGAGGTGGTCCTAGGACCTCCAACATACTTTGTGCGTTGGTTCTGTCACTAACGTCAGAAAAATACAAATCTGCACTTGTGTAAATTTTAACTTGGTCTAGCAGAATTTAAGCTTGTAAAAATAAAAAAAGGAAATCCCAGGAAATAAATGAAGGTGACATTTCATTTTTCAAAGCAAGTAAATCTTCAAATGGTTAATTGAAAGTTCTCAATCTCATACATATTAATGGAGGTAGGCTTTGGCCGAAATAGAGAACTCAAAATGGTAACTACTAAATCACAACTACAAATTTGGAATGGAAACCCCTTCCATCTTTGAATAAAAGAAATTACAATGATAAATCTACAACCTAGAATAAGCTAAACTTGATTTTGTAAATCCCTCTATAGTTCTTCCTTTCTTGCTCTCATGGCTTCCATTTCTCCAACCAGAAATTAAACAAAAACAAAGTGACCAAATGAGGAGACTAGGGTAAAGAAAAGGATTTAATAACAATTCGTAAGGATATTTAGGGTTAGTTTGGAACCCTAGGATCTAGTGGCCACAAATAAATTGATCCAAGGGTTGAGGATCAACCCTACAATTTTTTCGTAAAAATGAATATTATGGGTGTTTTAAAATAAATTTAAAGGTATATGTAGATCGGTGAATGGGGTCATTTCATTACCTTGGTGTGCAAAGTCCTTTTTCGTAAGTTCCTAATATGTGTTTGAAAATTAATGAAATAAACATTAAATCTATTAAGATAATGGAACTTATGTAACCAAGTATAAGGTTAATCATTTTGAGTTTGAATGTTAATTAAGGAGGAGAGACAAAAAACATTTAACCAACTCAGTTTAAATTATGTCACTTCCCTAGTGGACTCTAATTAATCGACCCTAGAGATAAATTACAAATACTTAATATTTTAACTTAGACATTGTCCATCCTTTGTGAAGTAGATATTAGGGGTGAAAATTAATTTAGCGTACACTAGGTATTGACACCCTCACAACCTTATAATTTTTTTTTAAAAATTCCACAACCTTCTCGATAAGTGTATAAGTTTTAATGTGTTCCTAGAACGTCATTTTATGGGTGTTACACTTTGTATCAAAGGAGTGGGTTCAAAGCTTGGACCCTTGGGGACAATAGAAAACATAAGACATGAACATTTAACCTAGCGTAATTTGTTTTCTTCTAAACCTAGAAAACCACATTTTTTTATAATTGTATAATATAGAAAACCTATAAAACTTAAATAAGAACCAAAAATAAGAACCTAGAATGATGAAATAACTCTCACCTTGGTATTTTCAAGAGGATCGGACTAGATGAGGGGTTTTTACATGAAGATGTATATTTTCCACCACCATATCAAATTACAATGGGAATCCTACCTCATATTTTACAGATCGCTTCAGGATGTGAATGTTTTTATACATGGAGGGTCCTTAGGAAGATGACTTGCTAGAAATGATAGGGAGCCATTAGTTGAGACTAGGGCATCTCCTCGACACAACGAAGAGCATAGGGTAGATAAATCATATTCTGAACAGTGAAATTCCCCGTGGATTTGGCTAGGGAAGACTCACCAGTGTAAGGACATAGAGAAAGGATTTCAGGATATAGGGACAAATCTAGGAGCCATAGGTAGAGGGGGGAGAATGCAGAGAGACCTTCTATTAATTATCATTTTCTCATAGGGGTCATCAGTCATGAGCTCAAGACCATGTCAAGGAGATCTTGAAGCTACAACCATCTCACTATTATGGAGAAATAGGTGGTTTTTCATGTAGAGGCCAGGTTGGTGAGCTTGAGCGGATGCTTCAAGTTCTTTCCTTGTAAAGGATCTGTCGACAACAACAAGTGACTAGCAACACAAAAGCTCGTGTTGCGATCCATCTTCTGAGGTATGGAGTAGGTTTCTGGTGGAGGAATGAGGAGCATAAGCTCCTTGTTGACTCAGAGATAGTTACCTTGGAGCGATTCAAAACAAATAACAAAATCAACTCTTTGAGGAGTGGTTCAGGAGAGAGTATTTACCCCAGATATTTATTCAATAGAGGGTAGACGAGTTCCATGACCTCCGTCAAACATCTATGACTATAGCTAAGTATGAGAGTCAATTTCTAGACGTAAACCAAACAGCATACCTCCAATATGTTGACTATATGCAAGATGAGTAGGTATGGATTCACAGGTTCATCAGGCATCTAAATTTTGATTTGGGTGGTGCAGTGTGCATTCACTTCCCACATACCTTAGCAAAGGCCATGGAGAAGGCCTATATTGCTTCTCCTTCTCCTCAGCCTAAAATTAAAGGAGACATAGGGAAAGATGTAACAAGGAAAGGACAGAGTTCGGAGGTGCATCTAGTAGATGTTGGATAATAGGTCGAGGGGGTCATATCCTCCTCCTCATATTGGACAGGGTTCAATACAGTCCTCATTTAGGCCACCAATGTAGCAACCTTAGCAAATGTTTCACCTTAGCAGTAGACTTTACCACCTTAGAGACCTCCTCAGAGATTCAATGCAGAGAGGGGGAAGGTTATGGTGCCTTCACCTAGGGGTCTCATTAGGACAAATGGTTCACCAAGAACTCAATCTGCAAGAGCTCATTAGAAGAGACCTCAACAGTCTAGTCTATAGCTAGATCACTAGGATCCACAATGCAAACCTTTATAGTACTGGCTGGCGTTGCATCTCACTGGAGATGACAAAGAGCATAGGGTAGAGAAATTCCCCGTGGATTTGGCTAGGGAAGACTCACCAGTGTAAGGACATAGAGAAAGGATTTCAGGATATAGGGACAAATCTAGGAGCCATAGGTAGAGGGGGGAGAATGCAGAGAGACCTTGGGGTCATCAGTCATGAGCTCAAGACCATGTCAAGGAGATCTTGAAGCTACAACCATCTCACTATTATGGAGAAATAGGTGGTTTTTCATGTAGAGGCCAGGTTGGTGAGCTTGAGCGGATGCTTCAAGTTCTTTCCTTGTACTAGCAACACAAAAGCTCGTGTTGCGATCCATCTTCTGAGGTATGGAGTAGGTTTCTGGTGGAGGAATGAGGAGCATAAGCTCCTTGTTGACTCAGAGATAGTTACCTTGGAGCTCTTTGAGGAGTGGTTCAGGAGAGAGTATTTACCCCAGATATTTATTCAATAGAGGGTAGACGAGTTCCATGACCTCCGTCAAACATCTATGACTATAGCTAAGTATGAGAGTCAATTTCTAGACGTACTCCAATATGTTGACTATATGCAAGATGAGTAGGTATGGATTCACAGGTTCATCAGGCATCTAAATTTTGATTTGGGTGGTGCAGTGTGCATTCACTTCCCACATACCTTAGCAAAGGCCATGGAGAAGGCCTATATTGCAAAGGAGACATAGGGAAAGATGTAACAAGGAAAGGACAGAGTTCGGAGGTGCATCTAGTAGATGTTGGATAATAGGTCGAGGGGGTCATATCCTCCTCCTCATTTGGACAGGGTTCAATACAGTCCTCATTTAGGCCACCAATGTAGCAACCTTAGCAGTAGACTTTACCACCTTAGAGACCTCCTCAGAGATTCAATGCAGAGAGGGGGAAGGTTATGGTGCCTTCACCTAGGGGTCTCATTAGGACAAATGGTTAGAACTCAATCTGCAAGAGCTCATTAGAAGAGACCTCAACAGTCTATAGCTAGATCACTAGGATCCACAATGCAAACCTTTATAGTACTGGCTGGCGTTGCATCTCACTGGAGATGACCATGCAATTGTTATGGTTGTGGCATTGTTAGAAATCATTGCAAAGAGTTCCCATAGAACCCTAGTAACAAGTGTAAGATGCAGATTTTAGAGTCTATTGTTGGTGACATGGGACACAACAATCATATTTATGCAGTAGTTGAGAACTATTAGGATAAGCATCATAGTACCATGATAGAGACTACAGGTAGCATTGGTGGTATCCCACCACTATATTATTTGATTCTAGTTCTTCTGATTCATTTATTGCAACATCCTTAGTAGAGCATTGCAAGCTGGTGGAAGTTGGGTAGGGTCTGAGTTGGGATGTTGAAATTAATTCAGAAGCAAAACTTTCTTTAGAATTCTTAGTTAAGGAGTGTGTAGTGGATTTTGAACCCTTGGCCACTAACTCAAATATTAGAATCCTTTCGTTGGGTTCATATGGAGTCATCTTAGGCATCAACTAGTTGTCTACACATAGAACTAGAGTGGATTGTTACCATAAGACTATATCATGTACAGATGATCTAGGAGTTGAGTTGGTGATAGAAGAAGTTAAGAGGCCCGTTTCTATCCACACCATCTCCATTATGCAGTTTAAGCAATGTGTGCGATGGGATTACTAGATGTATGCTGTTACGCTTAGTAATAGATCTGAGGATGAGTCTAGTGGGCCATCACTTGGTGACCATCACATATTGACAGAGTTCTCTGATGTTTTTCCATGGGAGATTTCGGGGTTACCTCCCCCACGTGAGATAGATTTTCACATAGACCTGGTTCCGGGCACAGAGCCTATCTCATGACCACCTTATCAGATGACTACCCCTGAGCTCTATGATCTCAAGTTGCAGCTTGAGGGGATTTTTGAATAAGGCCTAAACCATCCTAGTGTATCCCCCAGGAGTGCACCAATGATTTTTGTAAAGAAGGATGACTTCCTGTATTTGTGTATTGATTACTGTCAGTTGAATAAAGTAACGATCAAGAATCATTACCCCCTTCCACACATTGATGATTTATTTGATTAGATGAAGGGGGCCACTATGTTCTCCAAGATAGATTTTAAGTCAAGGTATCATCAGGTGAAGATCACAGAGGCATATATTCATAAGATCACCTTCCATACAAAATATGGCCACTACGAGTTCACATTAGTGCCTTTTGGTCTAACGAATGTCCCCACAATGTTCATGAGCTTGATGAATGGGGTATTCAATACAATTTTGGATGACCTCATGCTCATCTTATTTGACGACATTCTGATTTACTCATGTACTTGTGACGAGCACAAGGGGCACCTTCGCTAGGTTCTTTAGTGTCTTCGTGAGAAACAACTTTATGGGAGCCTAGAGAAGTGTGCATTCTTTCAGACAGAGGTGTAGTATTTGTCTCACATAATTTCTGGGGAAGGTATCACAGTCGATCCTTCCAAGATTCAAGCTATTATGGATTGGTCGGAACCCACTAGTGTGACTGAGGTGCGCAGCTTCATGTGTTTGGTAGGATACTACATGTGATTTGTGTAGGAATTTTCTCGGGTTACGCACCTCATCACTTCCCTTAGACGGAAACAGAAGAAGTTTTTTTGGTCAGATAAATGTGATCAAGCCTTCAAGATAGTGAAGGAATGCCTCATGAAAATTCCTATTCTTGCAGTACCAGACCCTCAAGGTGAGTTCTTCATTTGCATAGATGCTTCTTTGGAAGGAATTGGAGGTGTGTTGATGCAGGAGGGAAAAGTAGTTGCATTTAAGTCTTGAAAAATCAAATATTATGAGTTTATTTATCTGACTCATGATCTTGAGCTTGTAATAGTTTTGCACACCTTGGTATGGTGGAGACACTTCATTCATGGCCAAAGATTTACACTCAAGACTGATCACTTGAGTCTTCACCACCTCTTCATGCAGCCCAATCTCAATGCTTGTCAGTGGCGTTGGATAGAGTTTCTTTGCAAGTAGGATATGGAGATAGAGAATGTGAAGGGGAAGGAGAACATGGTTATAGACACCCATATTAGACATAGACATGTGGTTAAGGATACTTCATTAGGTACAGATTTGCAGAGCAAGATTTTGTAGTAGCTCCTTCATGATAGCTTCTACCTTGCAACCAGAGCAGAGATTGAATCTCAGAGACCACTTGAACAAAAGTTTGATGGAGTTTCACTAGAGATAGATGGCCTTCTTAGGAACAGAGGTCATATTTATTTTCCTAGAGATGGAGGCTTGAGATATGAAATTTTGATAGAGGCTTATCGTGTACCTTATTCATCCCATCCCAGGGTGAAGAAGATGCATGACACTTTAAGACAGCTACACCATTGGAGGGGACTTCGGAGAGATGTGGCTCAGTTTGTGACATATTGTTTAGAGTGTCATAAGGTGAAGGCTGAGCATCAACATCTAGCTAGCCTTCTCTTCCCTCACGCCATACTGAAGTAGAACTGGGACACCATTTCTATGGATTTCATAGTTGGGTTACTGACATCGAGATACCACCACGACGCCATCATCGTCACGGTGGATAAATTGACGAAAGTGGCTCATTTTCCTCTGGTAAAGACCACATACATAGCTAGTGCTATGGCATGGGTATATCTTGATGAGATTGTCAGATTGAATAGGATTCTACATAAGATTATTTACGATTGTGATCCTTTGTACACTTCCCACTTCTAGACTACCATGTAGTATACACTCGGGATGAAGATCAATTTCAGCATAGCCTATCACCGTGAGACAGATGGACTGATTGAGTGGGTGAATCAGATCTTAGAGGACATTCTTAAGATGTACATCATGGACCATCAGTCAAAGTGGGAGGAGTACTTGTATCTGGTGGATTTTTTCTACAATAGTAATTTCTATAGTTCGATAGGAATGGCTCCTTTCAGGAACTGTATGGTAGAGAGTGCAAGAAACCTCTCAGTTGGGATAGGTTAGAGAACAAGGTTTCTCTTGGACCGGATTTAATACAGAAAATGGAGCAACAGATTGTAATGATCAAGAAGAGATTGGAGGAGGCTCATGACAAGTAGAAGAAGTATGTGAATCAGTATAGGAAAGATCATATTTTTGAGGTGGGCACGAAGGTGTTTCTTCATGTTAGGATGCATAAGATCCCTATCCTTTACGAAAAAGGATCTAAGCTTGCTCCTATATTTCTTGTTCCCTTTGAGATCTTTGAGTGTATCGATCCTTTGGCCTATCATCTAGCATATCCACCTAGCTTTTCTCGCATCCACGATGTGTTTCATGTTTTTATACTTAGGAGATACATTTCGAATTCTTCTCACGTATTAGATTGGACTGCATTGTAGGTATAGGATCAAGGGCAGGTGGTTGTGGTTCCTATTTTTATTTTAGAGCTTAGGACCCTAGGACTTCGAGGCAAAGAGATTGAGCAGGCTGGAGTCCAGTGGGACAGGTATGATGAGACTGCTACTACATGGGAGGATGCTACATTGCTATGAGTCAAGTTTCGACACCTATTGCAGTGACTTCAAGGAGGAAGTCAATTCTAAGGTGAGGAGGATGTAGTGCCCACTTTACTTCGACACTTATTAATTTTGATTGCGATACTGTTGACTATATCATTTGGATATAATGTATCATTTTGACTTAGCATGATGTTAGATGATATAAATACTTGGACTATTGTTAGATTTCAATTCATAGTATGATGTGTGTGGATTATTAGAGACATTTAATATTGATGATAATATGTTGTTGACATAGTTATATATTTATGACATGTGATATTTTCATCATATTAAGTAGACCTTAACAATTGAACTAATCTTGAGATCCTATTTATATTTATGAAATGTAGAATTGAGATGTTCCTAGAAATTGAAAATTATAACATGGCTTGCCTAGATTATGATTTGATTCATATATAGATGATTATGGGATTATATTGTATATTTTATCTTGATGCTTTGATGTGGACACAAGGCCGAAGGAGGTATTATGTGTTTTATAGGTAAACAAATCACAACAAATAATGGGGCATTGGAGACCAACCTCGTTAAAATTCTAGATGAATTCAATAATGGTCACCATGGCAACGTGTGTTATGTTGTTTTATGTGTTTTAATTATTGTTAGGAGGCTTCCCATGGGGGGATTATCTCCAATTCTGACCAAGGGGGTTGTGTGTTATTATTTTACATTTACTTTATTTAATTTTAGTATGTGATTTTATAGTGATGTATTCTCCTTTTATTAATTATTTAATTTGTGTCTATATTAGTAAATTAATCATGTTACTAAACTAATTATCAATGGGTCAAAATAATTCATTTATTAGATGAAATGAATCTTTGACTTATGTGTTGTAAATTAAGTGTTTGTGATCTTGAGTGTTGTACACTCTACCTAATCTTAGAAATTCGGATTCGGCCTTAACGGCCAATTTTGGAGGCTTGTGGGACAAGTTAAACTAGTCTTGAACCTCTTAAATTACTATAAAAATTCTACCTATGGACTGGGGGGTAAAAAAATAGACCCCATTATATGTTTTATAAGAAAAAATTGGCATTTATTACACTTTTCTTACATGGGCTTTAAAGTTTTTCCTCAGGGGGTGTGGGTTTGGATTGTGTGTGTAAGAGGTTTGTCATTCCTCTCACCCACAAATTTATTGTGCATTGCGGTTGAGGTTTGAATTTTGAGGTGGAGTTGAGGATGAGTGATGTGGCATCCTACATGGAGACACCTCACCCTCATCTCTGCGTTTACTATTTATTCAAGTTCTTTTTCTTGTTTTAGGGTTGCTTCATTTCTTTTGTGCTCTTACTTTTTTGGAGTTAGAGGATTCTGGGGTGCATGTGGATTTTCTTCGAGCTTGTTGGTGATAGTTTGGTCTTGAAGGAGCTTGGTGTGTGAATCTTGGATCAAGATCTACCATGGAAAGGTAAGAGCTATACCCTTGTTTTATTGTTTTTCTTTTACTTATGTTTATGTGTATGTTATTGTGTGTTTAGGTATGCTTGTTGGGTCCTTTGGTAGATGGCTTAAGTGTGGTGTAGGAGAGGGCTATGTGAAGCTTATATGTATGGAGGTATAAGATTTTATTTCATGTGTTTAGAGGGATTTGGGTTGGGTGCCCCACCTTGAACAAGAAAATGTTTGCATTTCTTATTTGGTTTTTATGACGGAGACATAAGAGATTGTAGGGAGGTATAAGAGAATGTGGGAGGCATAAGAGTTGCATAGGAGTTTTGAGATGTCTATTGGAGGGTTTTATGGTGGGCACCTATTTCCCATTTAGAGGCATAAGTGATCTCCCCTTACATCTTTTATCCTTTGGCTTTGCATTTTGAAGCTTTGTACATTTTTTTAGTTTCCTTCTTGTGTTTTTAGTTTGTGTTTATTGTGTTTTGGTATGGTTATGAAATCTTGGTATTGTGATGTGGAAGTTTGTATTGTTGCCATGAGTTAGATCCAACTTTTATTCCATTATGGTTTGGGCTCGGGGGCCAATGAGGAGGTTTACTTCTTATCCTCATTGGATTTTTGGTTGGGTGGAGAGTGTTGCCTCTCCCCCCTGTTGGTTGTTGTGATCAAGTGAATACATGGTGGAGATGTCTTTGGTGATGTCAATCTTGGAGCATTTTTTGATGTTAAATCCTTCTTGTTATTCCCACTTGTGGTGGAAAACTTGTAGTATTGTTTTGATTAAAAAAAATTTGCATTGTAAGTTTGATTACAAAGTTGTATCATTATTTCGAAGGAATCTCATTGAGCAATTATATAGTTTCCTTTCTCCTCAAATTGTAGTATGTAAATGAATGAACCAAAATGAAAATCATGTTTAAAAGTTTATTTATAGTTTGTAAATGCGATAAAATAAGTTGTTTGCATTAAAATAAATGAGCTAAGCTCAAGGAAAAGAAATTTCATTATCATTCGTGAAGTTATAGTATTGTGAAAAGAAAAGAAAGAATATAGAAATTGTAGAATACTAATAGTGTATGCTCAAAACATTGAATGTGGAGCAAAGTTGTTAGTGGCTATTTGAACAAATGGTTGTAGTGGAAATAAAAAGAAGTTATAAATGTTAAGTAAATTATTTTGTTCAAATAATGTGTTTGGTAGTAAAGAAAAACAACAACATTAGAAGCAGATTTAGTTTCTTTTCTACTTTTCGATTTGAAAGAATTTTTTTTGAAAGAAATGAAATGATCTTGGAGTTGTTGTTTATATTGAAATAATAAATACTTTAAAATGCGTAATTTTACTATGGAATGAAAATATGAATTAAACGCTTCAACTGGAAACTTTAGGCACATAAATTTAAGTTTAGGATGACTTTTAAAACACTATAGTGTATTTTGTTTTTTAAAAAATCTTGAATTTGATGGTTATGTTTCTTAGGAACATAACCACCACCATGTGTAGAGTGGTGGTCTCGTAACCGCTCCTTAGTCAAGGCAGTGGTCTCAAAACCGCCGCTCAGGTAAGGCGTAATTTCATGAATCGTCACCCAGGTAGGGTGGCAGTCCTAGGACCACTGATCTTCTTTGAGCGATGGTTCTATCACTAACGGTGGAGAAATGTAGATCCACGCATGTGCAAATTTTAACTTGGTCTAACAAAATTTAAGATTGTAAAAATAAAAAAACGAAACCCCAACTATGGGTGTTTTAAAATAAATTTAATGGTATGTGTAGATGGGTGAATGGGGCCATTTAATTACCTTGGTGTGCAAAGTCCTTTTTTTAAGTTCCTAATATGTTTTTGAAAATTAATGAAATGAACATTAAAGCTATTAAGATAATGGAACTTATGTAACTAAGTATAAGGTTAATAATTTTGGGTTTGAATGTTAATTAAGGAGGAGGAAAAAACATTTAACCAACTCAATTTAAATTATGGAACCTTCCGAGTTGACTCTAATTAATCGACCTTAGAGATAAATTATGAATACTTAATCTTTTAACTTAGAGCTGGTCCATCCTTTGTGAAGTAGAGATTAGGGGTGAAAATTTATTTAGCGTACATTAGGGGTTGACACCCTCACAACCTTATAACTTAAAATAAAACAAAAAAATTTACCGCAACCTTCTTGATAAGTGTATAAGTTTTAATTTGTTCCTAGAATGTCGTTTTATGGGCATTACACCCTAGGTAGGTCATGCAGAGGCGGGGCGAGAGCTAAGGTGTGTGTATTTTTTCCCCATGGAAGTGGTGCTTGTTGAGCCATTGGTGGTTCTTCTTCGGCTTCTTCTTCTTCTTCAAATATTTCAAGAAAAATTGTGATTATTTCAAGCTCTTCTTCCGTAATATTCTATTTTGGAGAAACATAGTTTACATGTTCAACTGTAACTCCCTCAAAAGGGGACTCAAAAGAGGAAGCAGGATCAAATTTTGGGGAGTATTGTCGACTTTTCCTTCTTACAATTTGACTGATACAAAGTCTAAAATCATCTTGCAAATGTTATTCGATGTTAGTATTAGAAACACCACTAGCTCTTGAAGTTATTTTATACCTTCTATGAGCTAGCTTGAATGTGCAATTCAGAAAAGACTCCTCTACACTCTTCTCTTCTGGTTCTGAACGTGTCTTGCTCTTTCCAAGGCTTCTGCAAGTACTTCTTTAGAATCCATAACTCTTGCAATAACGAAGTAATGAGTGAAGTTTTCTTTATTTTGCCAAATAGTTTCCTTGAAATCTGATTCCAAATATTCTTTTCTGTTGTAGTGCCCACATTTTATAGCCTCAGTTATCTTTTGTTTTGTTTATTCATAGATATTATTTGATAGGGATTTGATTTATTTTGGGCATTATGTTATGTTATGTGATCTTCTTGGACATGTATGGTGATTTGGGCACTTAGCGCCAATTTCACTTTATTAGTATGTTGACACATTTCATTAGATGTGTGGATACTAACTTATTGTGCTGTTATTTAGAAATAATTAATATATGTTGGATACTTATTTTATTTGTGTGTCTTTATTCTATAGAGTATTTGATTATTGATGAGAACCCATGATAGCAAGGATGTATAGCATCTATATTTATTGCAATGGCTAACACATGGTTAATTGTGTGAAATAGTGCATGTTTCTCATTTAAGATTCCATGTTGATGTTGTGACATCATAGATTTGTATGTTTAGACTTGAACATTTATTGAGTAGTTAATTTACACTTGTATTGGATAGATGCATCTGATGTGTATATTGAGTGTGCAGGTGATAGGTCACAGGAGAACGTGGGTTATATGGCGGCTACGCAAATTGTTCACAAGAAGACCACGGGGCTAAGTCCTAACCATGTTATTTGTATGATGCCTTATTGTTTGATTTCATTATTTGGTCACCATGAGTGACCCTTATTTGTAATGTTACATGTCATGTAAAATTAATTGTGATTAGATTTTGTATTTTGTTAAGTAAACTAGGGCTTTGGGACTTAATGGTCCCCACTTGCATTAAGTTTTGTATTTGGGTGTGTGTTAATTAAAAAGGATTAGGGTCACATGTGTGCCTTTGAGTGGGCTTCACATCCTCTACACGTGTTCCCAAATGTGCCAAACCTAAAATTGGGCTATTTATGGCATGTTAAGTGACCCCTTTTAGTTTTGGGAGTTCACTTAGCATGAAAATAGTACCTTGGACCCTACGTATTAGGTAGGCGGGATTAATTTTAAGGAATAGAGGGAGTTTACCTCCCATTTTCCCTCTCTTTTGTCACCATCCATGTAAGATGGATTGGTATGTGTGTTTTGTAAAAATTTGCACACACTTGTTTTATTTTCTTTTTTGGCAATTTGGGAGAAGAGTGTTAAAAGTGAGTTTATCTTTTCTCTATTTTAATTTGGGAATATTTGACATGGAGGAAAGATAGGGGTAACACATGCCGCACCCCCCTCCCACCCACCCCCCTGATTTGTGAGGAAATTGGTTTTCTTTTATTTAAATACTCCTTCATGGGGGAGAAAGAGGGATTTTTTATAGCTTTTTCTTGGTGCTTGGAGACTTTTCGGAGCTAGAGTTTTCTTTGATAAGGAAGTGGGAAAATATTAGATCATTGGAGAGATTTTGGAGGTAGGATTTTGATCTCATTCTATGTTGTATGTCATGTTAGATCTTATCTTTCCTTATAGTTGAAATGTGTGTTGTGTTACATGTTTTGTATATTGCTTTGGGTATGTTAATTGTCATTTTATCCATTCGTCAAATGGCTTGATGGATTTTGGAGTTTTATGGGTGAAGAGGGAGAGATTTTATATTTTAAACCTCATGGCATCATGGGCAAGCAATGTAGGTTCTTTTCACTCCACTCATATGGTTTGAGGTGGGGAAGGTGGTTCATATGGTTTGAACCCCATTCCCCGTTCTTTGAGAGGACACCCAACGGGTTTGAAAATCCTCCAAAGGAGGATTAAAGTGAATGGGTGGAGCTATAAGGAGGTTTTGTAAATAAAAAATTAAGTGTGCATCCTATGGCTGGACCATACTCTTTGGCATATTATATATCTCATCTACTCTTTCCAATCTTTGAGGATGAGTATGGTTTTCTCCTCTTTCTTGGTTTGGTATATGTTGTGTTTTCTTTAGCATATGGATTTCCTTGTATGTGTTTGAGTTTGTTGTTATCTCCCTAAATATTGTGCACATTTGTGGAAGCTAACTATATCTCCCATGGGCTTGGGGGAGGCTAGCATGTCTTCCAACCTTTGGAAAGGCACGTAATGATGCCTATAGGTTGGGTGGTAAAACAAACCTTTCTTCTCGGGTTGGTCTCTTGGAAAGCACTCAAAGTTGGAGCTCAAGTATGGATATGGTTTGATTTTGTTTACATCATGGTTCCTCATTGTTTTCTCAAAAATGTTGTGAACACTACTGTCATTGTAATCCTGTGGATATGGCTATGTGGGAAGTTCACTTGTCTTGTAAAATTCCCATTTTATGAGTTGGGATTTCTTGTAAACTAGCATTTCATTTGTTTGTGTAACCTTCCTTCAATCTTGCAAATAAGCTTTGTAATATGGTTTCTTTAGTAGTTTAAGTATTTTGGAATTATGTAGTATTTGTGAGTTTAATATCCATGAAATCTAAAACTTCCTTGTATGATAAATGTTGTAGAGGACTTCAAATTTGTAATGCAATACAAGAATTTTGTTGAGAGTACTCTTGCTAAGATCTTGTTTTATGGTTGTAGATTTCCTTTGCAAATAAAAGAATTGATTGAGTTATATGAAGTTGTACACACACACACACACACACACACACACACACACACACACACACACACACACACACACACACACACACACACACACACACACACACACACACATGTATAACAATGCTATCCTTATATTCTTGATAGTATGAAAAATGTTTAAAAAAAAAATGTGATATATATTTTTTGGATATCCTTCTTGTTTGAAAATCTGAAATATTTATTCAGCTAGAGCATTGGAAAAGAAATCTAGTCATAACTTGGTGCTTGAGGTTTGATTTTTGAAATGGAATGAAATTATTTTTGTTCTTTACCATGTGAAAACTTAATAAATGATTATATTAGGAAATCAAATTTGAATATGCATTCTTTCTTTCTAATTTTTAGACATATTCGAAGCCCCTATTTTTAGCTGAAATATTTTACTACATTCCTTTTTATCACGTAAATAAGTAAATCGTTTTAATCCAGACTAATGCAAAAAAAAAAATTAAGTTCTTTCTTCACCTAGGTAATAAAGCATAATCTATTATTCCCAACTTAAAGTAATTTTTAACATTTTATATAATATTAATACATTAATAATAAATTTAATATAGTTATATTATATAATATAACTATGTTAGATTCCTTCAAAAATATATATTATTTTCTAAAATTAATATTGTTATATATTACAATATATATATAATATATTGGTAAATCTTAAATAAAACACAAAAAAATGTTATATGATAATAAACAATTTGTGGTGGTGATGTTTCAAGTTTTAAACAAAGGAAATAGTGAATGTGGGGAGGGCCGAACCCTGCCTCTAAAATCTGTGACTCCCCCACCTTACCCACGCCACTCCCCCACACTTGTGTAGACCATCGCCCTTCCTCCACGCTACCCACTCCTCTACGCACCACTCCATCCTTTCTCCATGTAGTCCCCTACACCCCCAATCCACCAAAGAAAAAAAAAACACGGCTCCATTTTACTACTTGTGATTTTCTCTTCATTCAGGTTTGTTGATAAAATTCAGCTTTTCCCCTATTTAATGTGTTACACACACACACACAAGGTATATTTTCTTTCATCTTACAAAAACAATGGGTATTCAACATACCCAATCAGAGATTGCATTTGGTAGAAATATACAAAATATTAAAAGTAAAATAAATAATTCAAGTAGATAATTTGAATATCCATGAATCCATCTCTCCCACAATGTCTCCACAACCTGCACATGTAAATGACAAAGATAAACGAAATGAGAGAAAGAAGAGAACATAAAGATGGATTAGGTCATTTCTAGGGCAAGTTGAAGATCTAGGGCCAAAATTTTATTAATCCTTGGGATCACATTTAACCCTACACACTTTCAATCGATGAGAATTTAATGGGGATGGGAAATGAAATAAAGGAGAGTGTGTGGGAAAATTAATTAAAAGGGGGAAAACTAATTAAATAAAAAAGGGGTGTAGACTTTTATTTATGACCCTAGTAAACCTATAGAAAAAATAAATAATTAAAGTTGGAATTAGAATTATGATTAATAAATTTGGTAAATCAAATTAATATAAAATAATTTATTAGCAGAAATCGGTTAAGCAAAACGTTAGTATTTATTGTTCACTTAAAAAAAAAGCCTAATTTCTGGTTACCATTTGGTGGAATTTTCAGGGTCCTGAGGCAGGGAATTACATCTATGGAATAGAAGCTTAGGCCTCAAGAATGTGGGATCACCAAGAATAGCCATCAGTGGAAGACATAAGGTTCAATGACTTTTCAAATTTTAGATTTTTATTTTATTTTTGGAATATACAATTTTTTTTTGGATTTTGTGGAATCAAAATTGGGTGAAGATATGTTAGATTTTCCCCACATTGGGTGCCAAAAACTATTGGCAAAAAAAAAATCGAATGAGAAAATTAGTGATTTTTCACCAACAATGCACGGGACTGAGTCCCTCTACTTGAATGGGGAAGATCCATTAATTAAAAACAAGGAAAAAAAAACAATCTAAGTGATTTTTAGGGTGGCCCAAAGACAAGAGATCACATAGGAATACTTCCCTAAACCTGTGGTAATTACTTGTATTAGATATAAGAAAATAATATTACTTAGTGAGGGAGATTTGAAATGAAACTGAGAAAATGATTTCCACAAACAAATCACATAACAAGTTTTCTTCATCAAAATAAAAAAAATTCACTTGCAATCAATAAGAAAAAACCATTTGCAAAGAAATAAAAAAAATCAACAAGAAACACAAAGTCTTATAGCATCATGTCACACAATTTACAATACTCGTTGAATACAAGTTGAGATGGAGATAGACAATAGTAGATATGGAAGAAAAGAAATGGATTCACTTGCTTCTAAAAAGATATTGAGAGATAGTAAACAAACATTAACCATCCCCTTGAAATGAGGGTTTCATGCATATTTATGGTTCTGATACTTTCCTTTCATCTCACCCACATGACCTTTCACCTTCCCTCATGACTATTGACATTTCAGGATCCTGTCATGACCTTTGGTGCTCCTTCGTCATCTATGACCTTTCATCTTCCTAAAACTTCTAAACTCATCATCTCCAGGTTGTTCAAAATTTCATTAATGGATGACATCATTTTCCATGCCACCAAAAATACCCTATGTGCATGACATCATCTTACTAATGCATGACCTTTGATTAGGTCAAAAAAATATTCTTGAAAAAAAATACCTCATTTTCCGTGTCACACAAGAACATCTTGACCCTCTTGTCTCACTCAACATTTGAATTTCTATCGCACGACAACATTTCACTTTCCTATCACATGTCAACATTTTGTAGTTACGCATCAACATTTTCATTGTCGCCTAGGTTTCCATGTAGCGCATCAAAACCTCAATGTCACGCATCAACAAACCTTGTTTTCAAACGTCTCAAGTCTTCTGGATGCCTAAAAATCATTGTCAGTTGACAAAAAGTTCTTTTCAGGTGTCAAAACATTCATTTTTGGGCGTTAATAGTTTTCTGTCGGGTGTCAAGTGTTTGTTTGTTATCATGCGTCAAAAAATTCTTCTTGTCGTGCATCAACAATGAGTTTTTATCGCACGTCAATAGTTGGCAATTTTTTCTATGAATGAGTTTTTTCCATTTCAAGATAATGTTTCAAATGAAAATAGGTTGTGAAATATATTTATCTTTATGAAAAAGGGCCAATGAATCTAATCAAAATATCTAGAATTCATGAAAATTAAGTCTTCATCATAGTTTACCCATATTTTCACTTTTACCTCAAGTCACATTTCGATAGACAGAGTGATAGAAAGAGTTTATGATGACCAAAAAACTTACACATTATATAGGTCATGAAGAGAATTAAATATAATTTAATTTGTGATTTTGTTAGGCTCTCAAATATTCACAAGGCTCCTAAAACTCTTCAAACAAGTTTTAGCTTGCACCAGGACCTTTGTGTCCACTATCACACAAGTTCTTAACTCCAATGTTTGGAAAACCTTTTCCTTGATGATTTCAACAAGAAGTAGGACATTTTATCTCTCCAATTCCCGTGATATGAGGTTTTGAATATTCATGAGGCTCTTGAAACTCTTCAAACAAGGTGACTAGATTTTTCAGGACGTGCATTTTAGAATACCTTGCTCCCAACGACCCAATTTTACATAAGTTGTTCCTAAACATTGATTTTCTTCCAAAATCTTTGTACTAAACTACCTCAGATGATTGTCCATCTCTTTCACACATTTGTTGGATGCATCATATCTTCTTGGGACATCCATGGGAGGTGCTCTATAGTTACAAGAAGTCTTGAAGTAGGCCTTTTTAGGCTTCCACGAGCAACTCCTTTCAGGTGAATCATAATAATATTATGAATTGTTCCCATAGTATTACCTGCACATGAAAAATGCTTTTAAAATATAATTATTACATCGCTCTCAGCAATGATGGGTTTTTCGTAATCATAGATTGGCCAGAGGGAATGTTCACATTACTCGGTTTAGGGATTTTTTTTATGCTAGACATTTAGCATTGAAAACAGAATCCTGATGTTTGAGATTATCTACACAACACCTAATGTTAGACATGAAATAGGAGTAGTAAGAAAAAATATGAACAATCCAAGGCAGAAGCATTGGAATATAGCAAAGTGTATTCTTAGGTATAGAGATAAAAATATTTGTTATCAAGATAAGGCCATTGGTAAAAGAAAATAGTTGAGTCTACATGGTTTTATGGATTCTAACTAGGTGGTGATATTCATATGGTAAGGTCTACCCATGGTTATGTTTTTGACTTGTTTGGTCTAGCACCAAGATGGATGAAAAAAATGCAAACTTGTGTTGTTATTTCCACGATAGAGGCTTAATATATACTGCCAACACATGCTTGAAAGGAAGACATCTCGATTTAAATGCTATGTTCCTGAATTGGGTTTGTACAAAAGGTAGTAGCGATAAGTTATCACTCAAAGATTGTATTCACTTTGTAAAAGAAAGAGGAGTATCAAACTCAAACAAAGAATGCATTGATGTGCAATGTCATTTGTCAAAGAAATGGTAGAAAATGAGGATTTAATGGTGGGGATTTTTTAGAAAAAGATGAATATGGATAATTCATTAACTACCGCAGTGAGTGTTGAGAATTTTAATTGGTGTAAGAAAGCAATGTTCTCAATAGCCCACAACTGTTGAGGAATGAGTTTGTGTTCTCCCTGATGGAGTAGGAAATGAGTTGAAGAATTTTTGTGGTTGCGTACACGTGCAAAGCATATCAAAGGGTGTTTGGCTATTTTTACATGCTTTAATTTAAAGCAATTATTATGCCTAATATTACTAAAGGTAGCTAAGATTTGAAACTTGAGTTAATTTTGAAAGCATTGGGTTGACATTAAAGTATTATTTTAATACTTTATCTTCCTTTCAAGAAAATGTTAATTATAGTGTGCTTTTGCTATAAAAGTACATGTTCTCATTATGAGAGGTATGCATAAAGGACCTAGCTGGTAGGAGGCTAGAGAATTGAATGATGGTTATTATATTTGCAAGCATTTAAACTTAATACAAGACTGAAGTTCTGCTTGTTTTTTTAGCTAAAAGGGTCTTTCGAGGATAAACACCGTCTTAATATTCTTAGTATGTTCTAGTTTATTTCAAATCTACTTATTTCTACATATTCTTGTTCAGTTTATTGCTTATTTCTACATATATATTTATGTATTTATAGATACAATGTATAGGGATTACTCCATGTGACTTATGTATATGTATATTAAGCAGCTTTGCACTACAATTCTAACATATTAAAAATTGATCCTACCATTGAACTTTCTACAACAAAAGTATTTTACCTCAATAGAAACTTATCTTGCAGGGACCTCTTCAATGTGTTGAAACTCAACCAAGTCCTCTATTTTCGATAACATAAATATTAAAGTTTTTAAACAGTTTGGTGAATGTCTTGTGCAAAAATGGGAACTAAGTTAAAATTGAATAGCTTCCGTGAATCATAACGTCACGAGTATATGCAAGTAATTGTTGCTCGCCACTTCTGTTTGAGTGCTTTGTCATTTGTTTATTTACAGGAATGAACTGACCACATATTTGCGACAGACAAAATCGTAGTTCTATAATAACCTAATTTCATAGATACTCCATATTTAGTGACGATCAGGTAAATAGGTCTGGATCACACTGGCACAATTCATATGACTCAAAGTAAACAACTGACACATTCGGAAAATTTCTCAGATTGATTGCTACTCTACCACACTAGAAAGTATAAAAATGCGGCTACCATATCCCATTTTTGTTAAATTAAACGGAAATTTTGTTAAATGCATGCTGAAAACAACAGAAACAACTTGATATTTTCCCTTGTCGCGGGGCTGCGATAGTTATTCTTCCTTTTTCTACTCGCAGGGTGTCAAAATGAAGATACAAATTAGTAATCGCCACAGCCCACTCCCGTAATTTTCAGTATCACCCCTAAGAAGTTAGATAAAATTATAAATTCTCGAAACAAAGAACAGGGATATCTATCAACATAGTAATCCTTACTACATGTTACGCGAGAATAGAAAAGCAACTTTTCAACCAGTAAAGATAGCTAGCTTTTAAGCCAACAAAAACCACTGAAACAAAAATAAAATAAAAATAGAACTGTCATTCAGGTAGGGAAAAGCTTATTTAGCCAGTGTTCTGTTGATAAATTACTGCGAGTCTTTAAACGATGGGTTGTTTACCACTTTTCCATGCATTTGACTGTAAATAACAGC
Organism: Taxus chinensis; assembly: GCA_019776745.2. Classification (NCBI taxonomy): domain Eukaryota; kingdom Viridiplantae; phylum Streptophyta; class Pinopsida; order Cupressales; family Taxaceae; genus Taxus; species Taxus chinensis. The sequence continues at coordinate 765,518,630 of CM034152.1, forward strand.
AAATTAGATAACTTGTTGCTAAAAAACGATATGGAAAAACGATCATAAACCTGCAGAGATCACTTTGGCAGGTTAATGGTGTAATCTATTAAGCGCGAGGTACAGCTTTCATTATCCTTGTCTTGACAGTTTGAAGCACACTCTGTTCGCTGCACCAAACATATAAGATAAATGATTAAAAAAAGGAAGAAATTAAAGCCATGCATTAAATATGAGCTTGTAAATTACCGAAGATTTAGTAGGCAGGAACGCTCTGAGACTTGCATACAGGAAGTTCAAATTCCTCTCCCTTCTTCGCTTGAAAATAACGCGGTTGATAATTCTTCTGTAAACACAAAATTTTAATGGTTTTTTTGGATAGCAGATGCAAACCCTTGTACGAATATCCTTCATTTGGCTGATATATTGTTATATGCAAATTGCAAGTCCTGCGTCTCCCGGTGAATTAAAAGGATGCGTACAGACATGGGAGAGTCACGAGATTACTTACGTCAATTTCGGAATCCCACCTGGTATCTCAATGACATCCACAATAGGTATACGAGATCTTTGAAAATTGTGGGGACTTAGTAATAATTAAGAGTTAACACGACGGTACACAAACTTTCAGTGATGTAATCCGAAAACAACAAAATGCGTCGTTTCTTTAAAAGTATTCTCACGAGATATAATTTACTTATTAATATTTTTTAATTTATTTTTAAGAAATGGACTGTGTAATTAGAATGTAGATTCTCTTCTTCGTCATCTCTACATATTTGAATTTTAGTGATTAGTTACTAAATGATTTTATTATTGTCTTATATAGTAAACTAACAATCATACAAAAAGGTACAATGGGTATGCCGATAACTGAGGGCAATGGTAATATGGAGCTAATAGAATGGGCAAAATAAAGATTTGAGGTAAATGGTAGGAGGAATGTGAATTGCACGAAAACAAGATGTTGAGGTGCAGACTCCTTGTCCTTACCCCTGTGTAGACGAGTCAAAAGAAGATTTATTAGTTCATTCACTATTTAATTGCCTTATTACTTTCTTGAAAGGATAGTTTTATGAATAATCTTGTGTTTAAATTGTATAGTTCTATTTTTCCTCTTCCCATTATCCGTATTTTGGCAAGAAGGACACTGTTGTGTCCATGTATGAGGGATGCACAACAACAAGATACTTTCATTGAGCTAGTGGGGTAGGGGTGGAGGAGGTATGAGAAGCACAAGACGAAGGAGTACAGTCAAGAAACACATAATAAGGCCAGTGGGTAAAGGATGGATTTGAGCCATTCAAGGCTATCAACGTACCTAAACATCTACTCTGGCTATGCTTGTTGGATCCCATTCAAATCTACATCATGCTTTCCCTCGTGCGATGCGTAGGAGGATTCAAGAGAAATATAGTTGAGGATCAGGATTAAGGGTATGGACATCCACATGTGCAATGACAACATTACATTGGATTAGTTGACATTATCTTGTCTCTTCACAACATGAATAAGCTAGACGATGATGACATAATCTATGTTCTCTTGATTATAGACCCCCTTGTTCCCTCCACCACCTAGACCTTCCACCTTAGACAATGGCACACTAGCTTATTAATGTGAGATTCATGATGATATGGGGATAAAAAAATGGTCATGAAGAACTTTGTTCTTATCAATATAATAGTCTAGTCAAGGTCCTCCTAGCTCAAAGAACAGGATTTGAGAGTGTGGTGCTTTAAGGACTTTACAGATAAGACGATGGGGTGGTTTCTGTTGGAGCTCAAAATTGCACCCTTACCAGATTCATAAAAAACCCTGGATTTTGAGGCAACATGGGAATGTCTCCAAGTTGTGGGACTTGAAGTCAGATAGACCTCTAGAGAACGGTGGTTCCTCTGCCTATTCCTACTGCCAAACTAGTCCTAGGAAATGAAATGCAACTATATAACTCCACTCTATCTCTCTAACCGACTAGGGTGAGAGAAAGGTGGATAAAACTTAAATACTAAGCTAAAGAGAGGTGATAACACCAAGAAAAGGGGAAAAGACACTCTTAGACGAGGGAAAATGGAAGAAAAATGATGAAGAAGATGGCAGACAGGAGTGCCACAGTCCAAAAAAACATTCACACCACCCTTTCCATTGAGCACAACAGATTCAAACCATGTAAGGAAAATAAAACATTGACAAGATACCTGTAGATTTAATGATAGGAAATAAAATGCAATAAAACACAAGTAGGGCACAATATAGCCACAAAACATGAAATTTATTTCTTCAAATAGATTTAGAGTCCATTATAATGTAGGAGAGAGGCAAAAAATTCCATTTAATAGATCCAAATATGAGGCCTCCAACTGAAAGAAAACACTTTTCCAACACTTGTGTGATGCCCTTGCATTCCAAGAATGTGCAATAACTTAGAAATGAGCATCATTTTACATTTTATAGAGAATGGGAAAGAGAGAGAAAAGGGGAAATAGAGGGAACTCGAATTTATGCCTCCGCCCTTAAACAACATGCACTAAAACTATTAAAATAGGTATGGGAGCCCTTAAAAGTCCATTTCCCAATGATACTTTGTCTGTGGGAGAAGAAATGGGCACCATAACTTATCAAATCTAGTTGTTCAGCTACATGAAACGTTTTTCTTTAATGCCTGGAGTGATTTCCTCTTTTTCTCCTGCCTACCCTTACCTAAGTCAAGATTTTAAATCGCCATGATGTAGAGGGATGAATATATTTTTACAATGGTACTAATTTTGTCAAATTTTGGAGCACAAGGGTGGAAGTTATTCCCATGCGGATTTAGGGGGTTGTGGAGGAACACAAGTTCCAAATGCATAGCTACAAGTTTCTTTAATCAATTTTTTTTGCTTTTTGTGTGGGTTGAATGGTGATGCAGAGAACTAATTGGAGCCTCAAACTGTTCCTTTTGTTCCCTTTATTCCCTCTTTACCCACAACAGTCTTTGTGGTGTTTCGATAAGATAGTCGGGTCTAAGTCGGGATAACAGTTCCACCCCATGCATTGGTGTCCGCAACCCCCGGTTCACCCGCATAGGTTTTTTCGGTTATGTTAAGTTCGCCCCACTCATCTTGCTTGCATCTTTGAACTCAACTCTTCAACACTTCTATTAGTTAATTGACCCAAGTACCCTTACAGATAACCTTCAACCCTTGGGAATCATTCTTCCCATACTTGGTTCCTCTATGCCACGTGGTTCGCAAAAACTCACGTTCACCTACAAAACACTATTACCCTCTCCAAAATCTATTTATTGCAGCTCAAAGCTGTTTTGGGAAACCAATGAGCTTGTCCAACTTGTTCCACAGTTCCATCCGCCATTAGCATTTCCACAAAACATTATCCCAATAATTGAATACTTTGTATCGCGACTCAAACATCCATGTGGAGAACTAAGAGTCCCAGGGAACTATTCCCTCACTAACTGAAAACCAGCAACACATTGAAAAGACCCCTTTTTCTCAAACTTTTCTAATTTTTTGGATTTCTAAGGCCTAAAGAGAAAGAGAGAAATGCCCCAAGACAAATGCATGTGCCCCAAAACATGAAAATACTAGTTTTCATCTTTTTCTTATCCAAGGCTCTATTAACTACCTCAGCCCATATTTCTCAAGTTGGCCAATTTTGCAAGGGTGTAAAATTAGATAATAGTTTGGAAAGTCACAGTGTAATATGCCTACTAGATTGAAAAAATCAGTGCCCTTGAAGAATCCATTGGGTATGGAGTCATCCTGATGATTTGAAACCTGAATTTCTTACCCTTGAATCAACCCGAATTACTATCTAAACTTGGAGATGGTTTGGCATGCTTGAACTAATCACTCTCATTATAAAATCATTAGCAATTAAGCTATATGAGAGTGGAAAATTTTCTTTAATTTTAAACTTCACCATATTTCTCGTGTGATTGATTTTGTTGAGCTAAATTAATGAGCATCTGAAAATTTCCCCAAAACTATTTTTTCCATGTTTGAAAAAGTTGGAGGACTTGGTCCCTAGTAAGAGTGGAAAACTATTCAAACCTAGGCCCAAACATTGATTTGTTGACAAGGATGAACATTGCATATTTTTGAATTACATGTTGATTTGATGCATGCACTTGGAACTTCGTCAAACACCTTTTGGAAAGTTACAACTTAATTTATTTTAGATCGCGATTACCATGCTACATTTTCCCTTGATGAGATGCATATTTTATGCTTTTCTTTCTACTCATATAGTCAATAACACTAAAGTACATCTCTCAGGCCTTTCCAATGCATGCAGCTTCGTGGCACTCTTACTAGCTATCAAATTTTGAATCTCCAAAATCAAATTCCAAGTTCCAAATTCTTACGGACATGTTGTCCTTCAAATTCTTTTTGGGTCCCTTCCCATACCAACATTGTTTCTTATTACATTGAAATAAAGAACTGTGACATGGTCATATGTGTGGGTATTACCCCATATCTAAAGACAAAGCATATGCTAAAAATAATTCATTCAACATTTTCATATAATAATACATACCACATATAAAGGAGAGTACCTCTAACCTCTCCCATTAAATCTAGGTGGGTAGTTCAACCACCTTTATTCCCTAAACTACCAAACTCTACATTAACTCAACCTTCCCTAAAATCACTCTCCAAAATCCTACGCGAGTTATTTTCTAAACTCGCGTACATAATAATAATACTAATTCAAACATTAGCTATCACATAATAATGTGTACCACGCTAATTATTATTCCTAACATTCCCCCCTTTAGTGTTCACGTGGGAAATAATGTCACATACTGGAGCACGAGTGTGTGTGTTGGCCTCATAGCTTTTTCTTCTATGTTGTTTATGAATCTCCTCAGTATTTTTTTTCCTCCCTTAATTAAAAACCATTTGCATGTCGATTTCTGTCGATAAAACATCTAAGTACAAACATAATTGCTCTTTAAAAATTTTTGAAAATATTTCCTTGATAGGAAAATATTCCTCCTTTCAAAAAAAATTTCCCTTCGTAGAAAATACATCCTCGTATAACCACCCCCCACTAAATATTGTTACTTTTAACGAAAAATATTAAAAAGTGTGTTTGAACTTGTTCGGGTAGAGAGGAGGCATTAGCTGACTTATGTTATGTTGATTTGTATTTAGCCGCCGCCATGATCATAACACATGTTCTGGTTGAAAGCCATGGTTCTCGATCAACCAATTCTCTTTCATAATGCATCTTCCCCATCAAATGCCTCACCGCGCATGACAATTCCAAGAGCATAATAAAGTCCAACATATGTGTACATATTGGCATACTTGGTATCACCTTGCCTATGTTCCCTCTCAAAACAAGACTCTAGATGAATCATCTTCACAGGGAGTTTGAATAGACGATGAGGGAAAAGCCAAATAGGATAGATATCCACCGCACAGTGATAACATTCTTGTGCATCTGTGACTTTGTGCAAAGGAACACACATATTCGACAACAAAGTTCCCTAAACACAAGAGGGCCTATAACACAATCCATTCATTCATTGAATGAATGCCAAAGAATCCTTCCAAATCCACATATAGGTAGAGGCCGTGTAATTTATGGATCCTTTTTTATAGACATATTTTAGATCTCACACACGAGTAGGGGAACTTCCTTTAAATAGATCCAACACAAAATTCACCAATTTTTCTCACGTGTATTTGTGGTACGTGTACGATTGCTTGTCAATTTTTGTTTGCCTCCCAATTGTTCCCCAAAAAAGACCTGTAAGATGGTATCCTAGATAATAAAGGCTAAAAAATAATGCATGTGGAACCAGCGAGATTTTGTTTATTCAATGGAGATTAAAGCGATCTGCAATAATGAAATCATAAGCAGATCCACCAGATGGTTTACAGCAGGGTTGTCGAGCTTTGTGCAAGGGTCACCGTAGTAGATTGAGACCAAGATCAATCCGGTTATTATGGGATCGACAAGCCACAAAATCAAATGAGCCACGAGTGAATTCGAATTGGCTTGAGAATCGAAGTTTCGTCATCAAGGCTTCAGTGAAAACGTACAAGAGCAGATACCAACTACGTTGTGAACCTCTATTGATTCTGAAAAGTAATGGAGGAGCATCCGATCTGAGATGGGCCCATATTTATGTTTTTTCAAGAAGTTGATCCGGATCGAAATGAATGTTACAAAATTTTGGATCAATGAAAAATGGTAATACAAGACTATCGATGTGGCATGAAAATTGCATGTGATTCGGCCTTGTTTCAATGCATGGAATGAAAATTTACTGTGGATTTCTGAACTTACCAAAATCCTTATGCAGATGTATGACCTTGAAACCTTATAAATATGAAACACATTGAGAAACTGGACAGAACCATATTCTTGAATATATATCTATACATGTTTTTTAATTTTCTAATTTTTGATGAAAACTATGAAAAAATGGATGAAATACTATAGGAGGAGCAAATAGAGTGGAAGAGAGAAGACAATGCATGTGAACATGCAAGACAATAGATATTTTCCCCTGATGAGATGCATATTAAAAAATTAGTGTGCCTTTATTTCGACAAATTTTATCATAAAATTGTAAGTGGTCATTTTAACACTACAGTACATCTCTTTAATTGAAACAGGCCTTATCCAATGCATGCAGAATTAATAATAATTTATTTCATGGCACTCATACTCAGCTATCAAATTTTGAATAAGTCCTTCCATGATTAATGGACCATTGAAATCAAATTTCAAGTTCCGAATTCTTACAGAGACATCTCATGTTGTCCTTCAAATTCTTATTTTTACACAATCATAACTTGTTTCCCCATCTACATACCAACATTGTTTCTTATTACATGTTTTGAGGATGAGAAAAATGACACTAAAGATACTGTGACATGGTCATATGTGTGGGTATTACCCTATATCTAAAGAAAGAGCATATGCTAAAAACAACTCATTTAACATTTTCATATAATAATACATACCACATATAAAGGAGAGTACCTCTAACCTCTCCTGATTAAAACTAAATCTAGGCGGGTAGTTCAACCACCATTATTCCTAATAAACTACCAAACCCCTACATTCACACACTCAACCTTCCTTAAAATCACTGTTAAAAATTCTCCAAAATCCTACGTGAGTTATTTTCTAAACTTGCATGCATAATAATAATACTAATTCAAACATTAGCTATCACATAATAATGTGCGCCACACTAATTATTATTCCATATTTAAATGTGTGGAATAAAAAAAAAAACATTATTTACGTGAAAATTCCACAAATTAAATCTGAAACATGTATTAAAAAAATGAGAGTAAATAGGAAACATAAAATTCTTGATTGAAATAATAAAGTGGATCATTTTTCAATAGGAAACCTAAAATTCCTTAGTGAAAAGATAAAGTTGATCATTTTTCAATGCAAAACATAAAATTCCTTAGTGAAATAATAAAGTTGATCATTTTGAAATAGTAATATGTTAATGATCATATTTTCATTAGTGACTTAATATAGGCAAGGGGTTGATTAAAGCATGTTAACAATAGAAATAATGGCTCTAAAAAAATTAATTTTTGAAAGGAATTTTATAATAGTTATAAATAGTTGTTAAATATTATTTCATAAATATATTTTACATAAACATCTTACATAAGACATATGACCTACTTAATTTAAAAATAGAATTCAAAAAATCACTCAAATAAAAATAGTAACAACTTATAAATTCAAGATAAATTCGAGATAAAATAATGAGAATATAAAATTATGTCTTTCTCCATCCAAGATGAATTCTCAAATCTTTTACAATGTCATTACTATCAAATACATAGATCATGTTAAAAATTTAAACTATTTGTTAAAAAAAGTTAAATGTGGAAACAAATTGGGGACATGTTAACTATCCACAATTATCTTTAAAATTCCCACCATAAGCACATTTCTCTATTCAAGATGAATTATCATTTCTTTCAAAAGGTCACTATTATGTTTAGTTTGAACTTCTTAAATTGTGAAAATAAATTAGGATCTTGTGAATTGTCTACAATTATTTTTGTGTAATTTATCACAAATAAAAAATAGTGGACAATCTCATGTAAAACTCATTCAGATGTAGATTTTTCACATAAAAAATTATGTATTGTGGATCATTGAAAATTTTCTGAACTATTATAGTAATATTGTATAACATCCACAATGTTTTTTTGTAAGTACAAGGTTATTGCGGATATTCCATAAATGTTTCACAATATTTATTTTTTGTGGAAATGATTGTGGGTAAAGGGGGATCTTTGTAGTAGTGATGGATTACATCGGGTTTTCTGCAAGGTCTATGATATTGAGTAGTACTACTGAAAAATATGTAAGAAGGGTGGTTGATTTAAACTCTAGATTTCACACAAGGTTCGTGGTATCCCAATAGTCCTTCGTTTGCATCACTTGACTTCACAACAAATGGATGGGCACCAAAAAATATGAATGGGATCACAGAGGTCCATGGGATCTTCTAACCCATTTCCTTAATCAACTTGACAAAGGAAACGTGAGTGGGGTTAAATTTGGAGAGGTCTCATAGGATATCTACTCTAATACCATAAGTGGGTATTACCCCATATCTGAAGCAAGAGCATACGCTCCAAATAATTCATTTAAGATTTATTTATTTTTATGTAAAAAATAAAGAACAAATTAACCATATTTAAATGTGTGGAATAAAAAAAAAAAACATTATTTACGTGAAAATTCCACAAATTAAATCTGAAACATGTATTAAAAAAATGAAAGTAAATAGGAAACATAAAATTCTTGATTGAAATAATAAAGTGGATCATTTTTCAATAGGAAACCTAAAATTCCTTAGTGAAAAGATAAAGTTGATCATTTTTCAATGCAAAACATAAAATTCCTTAGTGAAATAATAAAGTTGATCATTTTGAAATAGTAATATGTTAATGATCATATTTTCTGCTTATTAGTGACTTAATATAGGCAAGGGGTTGATTAAAGCATGTTAACAATAGAAATAATGGCTCTAAAAAAATTAATTTTTGAAAGGAATTTTATTAGTAGTTATAAATAGTTGTTAAATATTATTTCATAAATATATTTTACATAAACATCTTACATAAGACATATGACCTACTTAATTTAAAAATAGAATTCAAAAAATCACTCAAATAAAAATAGTAACAACTTATAAATTCAAGATAAATTCGAGATAAAATAATGAGAATATAAAATTATGTCTTTCTCCATCCAAGATGAATTCTCAAATCTTTTACAATGTCATTACTATCAAATACATAGATCATGTTAAAAATTTAAACTATTTGTTAAAAAAAGTTAAATGTGGAAACAAATTGGGGACATGTTAACTATCCACAATTATCTTTAAAATTCCCACCATAAGCACATTTCTCTATTCAAGATGAATTATCATTTCTTTCAAAAGGTCACTATTATGTTTACGTTTGAACTTCTTAAATTGTGAAAATAAATTAGGATCTTGTGAATTGTCTACAATTATTTTTGTGTAATTTATCACAAATAAAAAATAGTGGACAATCTCATGTAAAACTCATTCAGATGTAGATTTTCCACATAAAAAATTATGTATTGTGGATCATTGAAAATTTTCTGAACTATTATAGTAATATTGTATAACATCCACAATGTTTTTTTGTAAGTACAAGGTTATTGCGGATATTCCATAAATGTTTCACAATATTTATTTTTTGTGGAAATGATTGTGGGTAAAGGGGGATCTTTGTAGTAGTGATGGATTACATCGGGTTTTCTGCAAGGTCTATGATATTGAGTAGTACTACTGAAAAATATGTAAGAAGGGTGGTTGATTTAAACTCTAGATTTCACACAAGGTTCGTGGTATCCCAATAGTCCTTCGTTTGCATCACTTGACTTCACAACAAATGGATGGGCACCAAAAAAATTGAATGGGATCACAGAGGTCCATGGGATCTTCTAACCCATTTCCTTAATCAACTTGACAAAGGAAACGTGAGTGGGGTTAAATTTGGAGAGGTCTCATAGGATATCTACTCTAATACCATAAGTGGGTATTACCCCATATCTGAAGCAAGAGCATACGCTCCAAATAATTCATTTAAGATTTTCATATAATAATACATACCACATATAAATGAGACTATCTCTAACCTCTACAACTAAATATAGGTGGGCAGTTTAACCACCTTTATTCCCTAAACTACCACACCCTACATTCACTCAACCTTCCCTAAAATCACTCTCCAAAATCCTACGTGAGTTAGTTTCTCAACTTGCATACATAATAATAATAATAATTCAAACATTTTCTAGCACATAATAATGTGCACACTAATTATCATTCCTAACAGTATGCCTCCTTTGGTTGTGGGCTGACCAAGTTATCCCTAAAATACTTCACTTGCATCTTATGTTCATTCATAACAAGCAATTTGTCACCATTTCTACCATGCATGCCATTACCTTAACCCAATATCATCTCTATTCCAACCCCAGTCATGGCATCTAGGTCTCCTACACCTCCCAAGTCTAAATTTATCTCTCCACATATCTCTCCCATTTGTACACAGCCTACATAAGAACCATTTCATCCTCAGTGGTCCACTAGTCCACCTCATCGACCTAACTCCCCTAGACAAATGACCCATTTCCTATCGGTTTTATCCATCTCCTTTAGGAAATTGGTCTCCTTCACATATGAATATTTACTCTTCTACACCACCAGTTCTAGACCATGGTCATATGCCTTCTCTTCCTTTGATATCAGATAATGTCCCCTCTTTCTTCACTATCATCGGATAACTTCCTATCACACACAAACTTTGGAGGAATCTTAATTTCTCCTATCCCCATCACTGTTTTATTAATTAACTAAAATATGAATAAAAATTCTATGAATTTTTTTTATCTTATTGTTATTATAGTAGTAAATGATTAATCAATTACGTATAGAAATTGACCCAGGCAACTTAAAGCTACAAAAATGTGAAACCCTAGCTCCAAAGAAGGGATAAAATGAATTTTTGATTTTGCAAATATCCTGAAAGTGTAAAAACCTAAAAAAATGGAAAATCCCAAACCATAGATTATCACACCGAAGCTCATAAAATTACGGATCTAGAGGAATATGGTGGGAAAGCGTGCTGAAAACGTGGTAGGGGTGTTTACAGGTACTCTAGACTAGTAATTGGCACATGTGATTGTGGAAATGATCAGTTTTCCATCTTTCACATGTAGGAATGTGTTTGATGTACTTCATCTTTGGTCACAAAGAGGTTGCATGAATGATCGCCGAGGTTGCTAAAAACCTACAATGAAATAATACTTACAAAACTCTAAAAAAATACATCAAATCCTAAACAAGATAGATGTAAAACGATGGATTAGACTATCCACAACTATTAACTAGCGAGCTTACCAAGCACTTACACTACATCTCCATACCCAATGTAGTTCTATGCGTGTTCTATAGAGAATCATGCCCTAGGTGGTTCTTTTGTGTGTGAAACTTGATAGCAAGTAAAGTAGCTAGATAAAAAAAATGCATTAGATGTCAGCATGAAATAGAATATACTCCTCGCAAATGAATTGAATGCAGTATAATGTAGTACCTTTCCCTCTATTGGATTCTAGAATGGATGCTTGAATGCTCTTGAATAGCCTATGGATACAACCATAAGTAGTGATAGCTAGCGCTTAATGCTTGGTCTTTTTTTATTATTATTTGTAAATAGTTTTTTGAAAGGGACCATACCCCTTGTACAAATGCAATCGTCAAAAACCCAAATATAAAAATAAAAAGTATATGACAGAGGGTATAAAAACAAAGATAAACAAGGAAGCCTTGAAGACAAAAGTAGTTGAATTTCCCAACATAAGAAAAAACTGAAACATAACAAGTGTTAGACACAAAAATCATGCACATTAGGCATTATTTATTGGGGTCTTATAATACTATTTAGAGGGTTCTGAAGTGATGAAAAGTACTAATTAATCCCACCTTTTTGCCATCTTATTTTACCTTGTATTTCATCAATCCCACATATTTTCCTATGCATATCAACCTATTTCACAATTGTCCCATCATTTGAGTCTATTTAGGGGAACTGAAGCTTGTATCAGGGTGCCCCAAGGTGCCCTCATCTAACCTGGGGCACCCCGATCCATTTTCTTTCCATCCCACATCTTTTTGGGTCCTCTTCTAGTCATTTTTCATCATTATATTTTTTCTTGGTCAGCCATGTCGAAGTTAATTACAAAATTAGAGCAAGAGAACACTATAAATACAAATTTATAAGACCATAATGAGGGTCCTATCATCACATACTACTATCACTCAATATAGATTTACATTCATTGCATCACTTACATCCATATAGTGCTATACATCAAGGCTAGGAGATCTGCATCAACACAAAAACATAGGGGGATGATTATATTCTATTTCATGCACACATGCTATTAAATTATTCTAATGTTATTATTTCTCGCTACTTCACAAAGTGTGAATGGCACATACAAAAACTAGGGAACAATATGGCACACACATACTAGAAGTACATTTGGGTCCCAAAATGTAGTGTAATGCTCTATTTAGTAAGCCCACTATTGTGGAAGCTGAGGTTAGTCTTACCCATTCATTTGGCATCTTCTATTTTTAGGAGTTGGATAATTCTTTCTCTTTTTTCAGGTCATTAATTCATATTTAATTATTTCACACACTCAGTGCAGTTCAGTAGATTCGGTGTTGGATAGAAAAATAGAATTTTAAGAGATATTACAACACTGCTGAAACAAGATTCTAAGCAATTTGTAGAGACCACGATGCCTATTTTGTAAACCATGGACACCCAGGGGAGCTACAATTTGTCTATGTCTCTGAGGTATGACCTTTTGCCAGACCCCTGAGTGTGATCTTTTCTACTTCCAGGATCTATAGTTAGACCTATGACAACCCACGACAGTTTCTAGTAATCAGCTAGGTCATTTCCTTGTATATCTTTACACATTAAAGGGTTTTATTTCATTTAGTATAATTATTTACAAATATTTCATATTGTCTTAGCATAGTTTACTACATTTTATTCCTCCTATATTAGATTAACGAGTTGCTATACTTCCCATAGTTTAGTTTCAATTTTAGTTACTCAGTAGACCCACAACTAGCCAACAATCAAATATCAATAGAAAAACAAACCAGAAACATCAGGCATCCAACTCAGACAAAGCAATAAGAACAAAAAAAACAAGATAAGGATCATACCTTGTCTAAAATGATGGGGGTTTCGATTTGGTGTTTCATTTATTTTCCCTATCTACCACGATTCATTCCGCATTTCCTTCTCCCGCTAATATTGGAATAAAAAAATCAAGTGTCTTAAAAGGAATGTGACCCTCAACAAGGGGAAATTAAGCAAAATTCATAGCTGAAATAACACCCTAGGAGAAGAAGCATCTTTAGGTTTCTTCTCCGTAGTGTTCGGAATCTCTTTCATGGTGGTTGTGTCTTCTTGATAGGGGATAAAAGATTACAAAAGTCAGTCTGCATCCGAATGAACCATTAGATGTTTTGGTAGAGAGTTGTTCTACCACATAGGTTTGATCTTGCATTTGAAATGCTCACAATCCTCTAAAATATTACCGTTTGGAATAATCACTGACATCTAAAAGCAAGACCCTCATAGTTTAACCTCTTCACCTAGATTCTTTCCTCGATTTGTAGATTGATTTCTTCTAGTAGGTCTTGGGAGGTATCAAGATCTACAAGGATTCTAGCCTAAGTAGTATAGGTATGAAAAGAGCTCTTATCATCAATTTTCAGAGAGGATCCTAGAAACGAAATGAAATGAAAGATTCTCATTATGTCCATGAGACAACCCGGTCTATGGGATTTTAATTAGAGTATTACCTATAGCAACCAGGAATGATTTGTTACAAAGATGAGGTGGGAGTCTTGGTAAGTGAACCCATAATGTGTAGGTATCGAAGGAGTTTTTTAGATGGTCAAAATATGGATACCATGGCTTGAACATGAGACCATATTCACCTCAAACCAAATATTGGTCAAAACTCAAATCCCTATCTTGAGGGGTTTTAAATACATCAATCAAATAAGCTTTAGTAAATATATAAAGATAAATCTTACCTTGTATATTTTCCCTCCATATTAGAGAAATCCTGTCATGGAGATGAGAAAGTTTAGGCAAAAATTTGTCAAATCTAAAGATGAGGCCCATCAAATGAGGCTCTTTTTTAGAAATTCCAAAGGTGCATAGAGATGGAAAACTAGAAAATCCAAACCATAGCCTGTCACACCGAAGCTCAAAAATGGAAAATTTGGAGGAATATGCTGGAAAAGGGTGCATAGAAAGGAGCGAGGCTGCGTACGGGTTCTCCAGACTGGTAATGGGCACCTGTGACTATGGAAATGTTAAGAAATCCATATTTCACATGTCATAAGGTGTTATATGTACTTTACCTTTGGTCACTAGAAGGTCGTACAATGATTGCTGAGGTTATTGAAAACCTGGAATGAAATAATGACTTGCAAAACCCTCAAAAAGACATCAAATCCTAAAAAAGAAAGATGGAAAATGTGGGGTAAGACTGTCATCAGCTTTCAACTAGTGAACTTACGAATGATTATTGCACTACATCTCAGACCCAGTGTAGTTCTATGTATGTGTACGCAGAATCGTGCCCTAGGTTTCTCTTGTGCATGTCACACTTAATAGTGAGAAAAGTAACAAGATATAAAGATATGTAATAGATGTGTACATGAAATATAATAGACTTCCCTCCTATAAAATATATCAAAAATAATGTATTCCCTCTCCCATGATCATATGTTAGAATAGATGGTTAAATTCTCTTAACTAGCCTTTTCATGCAACCTCAGGTGGTGATAGTTAATGCTTAGTTCTTGGTCCTTTATTATGATCATATAACTTTATATTTATATGATTTATTTTCTTAAATTGTGTAATCAACCCAAAAAATACCAACTACCAAAAAATAAGATGCTTAAATGAATAGAAATTACCCAAAAATATGTGAATAAAGTACAAAGAGGTCAAATGTGCCTAGAGGGAACGAGGGTTCCTGACGATGGCATCTCGGATGGGCACTGGTGTCTAGAATGATAAAAACCAAGGTAAGGTGATATAGACTAAGCTAGAAATGATGTATTACCAAAATCATCAATAGGAAGAAATCAAAGATGGTCAAAGACATGGATTAATTAGTACTTTTCTTACCTAGGAATCATGCAAATACTAGTATGTAATTAGGACTATATAATTACCCAAAGTGAGAGATTTTGTGTCTACATTTATTTCTCTATTGTCTACTCTACTTCATGCTTAGTGTTCCATGATAAATATTTTCTAGCATATAATCGCAAACAAATACAATAGATTTGTTACCTGATGATGCACTCTTGTTCTATGGTTCATACTTGACTTGTGCGGGTTCAATTTATACATAAAATTCACATCACGAACATCCATTGGGGGGAAATGTGGCTCCCCTCATTTGCACATCTTCCATATTAAATCACACCATCACTTTCACACATGATCTACACATCTTGGTTGTATTTACTCTTGTTAGCCTATACTATTTATATGTTGCACCTTGTTTTCTATGCTAGTCATATACTTAATATGTCACTATCTTTTTCTATACATGCATGCACATTCACTTGGTATCTTGAGGTGAATGAAGGTCCTTTATAACTTCTTACATGATGCATGATGCCCGACACTTCTCTTTACAAGTCCCATGGAGGCTCTTGGGGGAAATTACCTTTACTACTCTCATAATCCACACATCACATGTCATACTATTACAATATTTACTTCTTCTTGGAATAATAACTTAATTTTGGCTAATTTTTACATGCTATGACATAATATTTATATTTCTAGCATGATAATGGGTGCTTCATGTGTAGCATTTTCCTTACAGGAAACTATACAACCATAGTTCTTTTTTGCTTTTCGTTTACTATTATTTGTGATTGTTTGTGGGCTATGGATTATATCATGCATGATCGATGTTTTCTTATGGATTCTTCGAACCTAATTGTATTGTCACATTTTGAGCTATGTCCCATGTATGTATCCCACTTTTCACAATCATTCTTGTCTTCATAGTTTCTTGATACATTTTCTTCTATTGAATGTTATCTATTTTACACTATCACTTGTTTTCTAGTCTATCTTATTTTCTTGTGCCTTGGTTTTTACCATGAACACCCCCTACCCATCAAAGTATCCAATATATGATATGCATATCAGTTTCAGGTCCTCTCTTTTGGGGTGCCTCCTCCTACATTTGTTGCATGCACCTCAAACTAACGAGGAAACTATTGGGTGAACAAATAACCCTTTTAATAACACATATTTCCAAAACAAAACAATACAGTAAAAAAATTTCACAGGCTCACAGTTATAGATTGGTTCAGAATTAGACTTGGACACAAAAATAGAGAAAAAAATAATGCCATGTATCAGATTAGAACAATGGGTGCTTATGTCACACCTAGACGCTTGTGTCCTAGGGGAACAAGTACATAGTTTACGAGTTCAACACATTTTCCATACGGTTATAATATGGATCTACAATATCAAAAACATTCCTTCAATTACAGAATTCCTATAATTTGGTTACAACTTGGTTAAAAATCGGTTACAAAATAGGATGCGCCAATCTGTAGGGGAAGTTTTCATTTGAGAAGTGTCATGGATGGAGAGAAAAATTGAACACTCTCCCCAACACTCTTCTCTTAGCAAGTTTTCCCAAAAAATCATCATTGGCATGAGATCACCCGAAGACCTCACTCTTCATGTGAGATCACTCAAAAACGTCATCCTTTGTGGCAGGAAACTCATATGTCTTGCTAGACACTTTATTGATTGGAAATTGATTACCCCTAACCACGTCAGGAAACATCTATAAATAAAATAGGAAAAATTTCTATCCTATAATGTCTCATAACTCAGTTGCACTCTTTCCTTAGCTACTATTTTATATACTTGTACATAAGTTACTTTGATTTTTTAGATACAAGAATTTTACTATTTTTTCTTATTTTTCAAGTTTTTCCTTACAAAAAACAACAATCAACTCAAATCTATAAGAAAAAGTTCCAAAATCATACTACTATGCATACAATTCACAAATAGGGTCTACTTCCTTTTACTAGTTGTCATGTTTCACATTACGAACATCTCACGCTTCACATGACTACTTGTCTACTCATTACGCTATTTGATACAATTCTATTTGGTTTACAAGGTACGAATTTTCTATCTACTTTATGCTATTGAGTATAGACTCAATATCATAAACTGTGGGAAAATGTAATCTTAGGAGCAATTAGTGGAGGAAGAATAGAGATCATATCTTGCTTATTATTATTATAGAGAACGTGTATAAATTTGTAGAGAAGAGAAACAACAATTGTTATCCAATTTTTCCCACTAGGTAAAATTGACTCGATAAAACCTTACACAGGAGAAATGGAAAAGTTGTAGTCCTCCCACACACTCCCCGCACAATGTAATTATTTTGTGCACCCCTCTGCAGACACCTTCCAAATTGGATAAGTTCTGAGTTAACCTGTAGCATGCCCTCTTTCCTTTCTGGTCGTCATGCTCCCTTCCTCAATCGAATATTCACTCCCCGCTTCCATACTCTCCTTTTGCATTCAACTCCCCTTCCCATTTCCCCCCTTTCACATCTTCCTCCCATGCACACTTTCTCCCCTTCCTCTCACACTCACCTTTTATTCTTTCCCCTTGCACCCTATGTGCGGGCATCCTCTCTGCTTTCCTCTCCCGTGCTACATCTTTCCATGCCGCCTGCTTCCTTGTCACCTTCTTTCCACGCACCCTTGCGTGCCTTCTTGTTTCTTCCTTCACATTTTGCTCTCCTTCCATTTTCCATTTTCCATCTAACAGGTAGTGTTCATTCGAGGGCCAAATCGGCTAAGTACAAAAGAACTGCGAAAGGTGCCACATGTCTCTTCGGCACACTTTGGTATGGTGCACAAAATTAGAGACCCCAAATGAGCGCAAGCCCCCCACATGGTCAGAGCCCAATATTTGAACTGACCCAAATCATCTAAGTATAAAAGGAACATTGGAAGCCTCCACATGTCAGCTCAGCGCAACTTTAAAAGTGTGAGAGAAGTGAGGTCCCCAAATGAGTGCAGGCTCTCTACATGTCTGTGGCCTAGAAAAGTTACAGCTGCCATTGAAAAGTCTTCAAGCTAGCGTAGGCCTCCACATGTCTCATTGGCCCAACTTCAAGGATAAAGTCCAAAGAAAACCCCCACACGATAGCTAGCCCTCCATGTGGTAAGATTATGAGGAATTTGAATCGGCCGTTGAAAATTCTAAGGCCAGTGGAAAGAGACGCATGTCATCTTTGTGCAACTTCAGAAATAAGACCCAAAAGGTAGTCTCCAAACATGTGCAGAATCACCATGTGGTGAGAGTTTTGAAAATGTAAAGCTGGCTGTTGAAAATTCCAAAAGCCTATGGAATCCTCCATGTGCGTCACTAGTGTAACTCCAAAGGTAAAATCTAGAGGTATGTCCCAAATAAGCACTGCCCCTCCACATGTTATGGGTCAGACAAAGCGCTCCACCAAATAGAAGGGGACTTGGCCAAATCATAAAGGAAACAGAACAGGCCCGCGAATGATGCCAAGTGTCCAATCAGTGCAACATCAATAGTGAAAGGAGGGGGATAAAACCTTAAGATGCACGAGGTTGCCATGTGGATCTTGCACGAATAGACTCCAAACCCAAAGCATCTTCAGATGGCCATATCTTTCGACTAGTATTTCAGAATTGAGCAGGAGGAGGACTTTTTGGAAAGTTCTCAACGTTGGATTCTCACTCACTACCATAATATTTCAGTTCACCATTTTGAACTTTTCACGCTTCTCACCCACAACCATAATGAAGTATAGACCTCCTTTCTTGCCCAACAATAAACAACACATGGAAGCATGGACTCTATTAGGGAAACCATCATTGTTGCAAGTGAATTTCAATTTGTTCTGGGGTGGTTGGAGTAGGTGAATTCAATGCATTACTAGGGTGGTTGAGGAAGGATTTAAATTTTACCTCTCTCATTCTCTCATTATTCGATATATTGTAAAGGAGTGGCATATTTCTAGAGGTTGGTCATGTTTTCTCTCCTGCCCCCCTCTCTCTTTCTTCCCAAGGGTTGAATGTGGAGTTTAAGCCTCCTCTCTTGGCTTTGTAATGGCATTTTTATTTCCTCTTTCCCACTGATGGTGTACTGTGTGAATTCATGGAGCAATGAAACCTATTTTTTGATGCATTTTGTACATCCCTTGCTTATTTGGTTCTCTTCTTGCCTCTCATCATTACAGGGTATACTGTGCATATTTCTGATGTCTATTGCAAGTTCTGGGAGTTGTGTTTAAAGGATTTGAAGTGGTGTTCTGTGTAAACTCTATCTTTGGTCTCTGATGCATCTGTCCATCCTCTCTATTTCTCACCTCTCTCCATTACAAGTAGTTGAATTTGTGATCAGCCACTTCATTTTCTAGTGTATCACCACTTTAGTGTAGGCTCTATTTTTTATGCATTTATCTCTCTCCCTGTCTCCTTGGAGGGTTATATTAGGATTAGATAATTTTCCTACATTAGAGTATCTTGTGACAAGTAGTTTAGGAGAAGGAACCAACCTTCTCTGGAGGTCCATCTCAAGTCTGCAAGTCCCACAGCTTGAGAGATGGTCTCATGTTATGGAGTCACACCGGATGCCCCACTCAAATCTTAGACCATTCGCA
Source organism: Taxus chinensis (assembly GCA_019776745.2). Classification (NCBI taxonomy): domain Eukaryota; kingdom Viridiplantae; phylum Streptophyta; class Pinopsida; order Cupressales; family Taxaceae; genus Taxus; species Taxus chinensis. The sequence goes on from CM034152.1 coordinate 765,538,475, forward strand.
GGGTGCTGTGATTTTTCACTAACAATTTTGGAATGCCCGGTGGGACAGGTCTGAAGCACTTTACAAGTCCACTTCATCATGTTCAATGTACTCTTGGTGAAGATTGCAGCATTTGGAGGCACTTTCAAGCACATTTGGTGACTCCATCTGGTAAACAACCCATTCTCTGAGTTGTATCCATCCATTTCCACCCACTATTCCTTCCACATCTTTCATCTTCTACCATTCATGAATTTGTGTAATCATGGCTTCATTCCCATCTTAGAACTCACACTTACAACAAAAGCAGTGTATTCTGACTCCAATTTATTTGTCAACTCCTCATATCATCATTATGATCAAATTAAGAACCATTATGCTTACCCATATGATGAGTGTCAGAGCTAGTTTGGCTCAAGAGCTTATCAAGAAGGGGACGTATACAAATGTAACATCTATATGGAGAATGCTGATTTGTTGGAGAGGATTCAAAGAATGGAAGCTAGCATGGTGTTGTCAAGGGCTATAGCATAGATGAAGGCATTCAAAATTTGTTGCAGGGAACCTTATCCATGGGAAGGCCATTTTCAAAGACTTTATAGCCCACAGGAGAAGTTTGACTTCATGGTTGAGATGTTGCCCCAAATTGTGCAGTGGACTGAGGAGATAGAGACCGATGAACTTGGTGCCAAGGAACCTTGTCAATGGGTAAGTCAACCACCTCATAGCTTTTATTTTCCTCTTCCTCAATCAGTATCATCACAACAGTTTCATGATTCCAACTTCCCATCTTCTGCCCCAAGTGTTGATTCCCCTTCTCTATCCCCTAGTCTTCCATCTCATCTCATTTCCTCTTCCCTTTTCTTTTCTAGATCAAATTCCCCTCCACAAGATCCAAAATCAGTACCTCCTCTCCACCACAAATAAACAAAAAACTAGTGAATACCCTGCCCACCACTCCTCCTACTTTCCCGAGCCCATGTTGGGAAGAAACTCAAGAATACATCCCAGGGGAGCAATAAGAAGAAGAGCCAATGAAAGAAGAGATGATTAGAAGTTTGGTGAGTTTGGATCTTAGATTCGGAATGGAAAATATTCACTTTTTGGTTAAGCATATAGAAGAGGCTGAGGTCAAGCCACAAGTGGTGGAAGCTTCAGCTACATCAAAAGCGAGGGAAGAAGGAGCTACTCAAAATCAAAAAGAAAAGGAGTACATTTTGGCTATGGAGGAGAACCATATAGTTCCTGAGGCTTCATGTGCAGAGCAAGACACAAAATAACCTTTAGTTCTTCCTCCCATTTCATCTCCTTCAGGCTCTAATGTCAAAGAATATTTTGAGATTTCAAACTTCATGTTTAAGGATGAGGGGAACCATGGTGAGAAAATGGAAAATCCAAAGGACACCACGGAGGAGGTCAAGCAAACACAGTAGGACAACAAGGAGGAAGATTATCTGTCTGACTTGCAGGATTGCTTTGATGGAGATGAGTCCAAGGAGATCACATCATTTTTTCCTCCATCATGTGCCTTCCAAACACATGATTCTGCAACCATGGAAGAGAACATTCAATGATAACAACATGCATTTCACAACAGTCCTCTGGAACCAAGGTTGGAGGATCATAATCTTCCATGTTCTTCTTAGGAGGAGGAAGGAAAAGAGTACAAGGATCCCATCTCTCTCACACCATTCACCCAGGAAGGTCTACTAGAACACTCCACTCTTGGAGTTGAATTTCATAACAATGGGCATATCCAAAGGAAAATACCGTGCTATATCCGGTACTTTTCTTCATTAGAGGAAAGCGAGAAGACAAAACCAATCATGTCCATTTCAAGGCATGAGGATGAGTTTCAAAGCACTAAGGGTCACCATCAGCACCTCAAGGAGTCTAATGCCAATCAAATTGAGGAAGTATTTTAGATTTATGTTGATACCTTGATGATATGGGTGGAGGATTGACCTCTTGTCAGTTGTTCACTCATGATGACAGCCATGTTTAGCTCCAAATCAGATACATGGCTGCCTATTTTGAGAAAGGGAAGCTACTTCTCCCTGCCAATTACAGGATTTGTTTGAGTCCCTTTTGCTTCCAGTTAGCATAGAGTAGGTAAGTTTGCTTTCAACAGATTAAGTGCTTTTGCACACTCTGCATGTTCCACTTAGAGCATGTATGATTTTTAGTTTTGTACATAGTGTGTGTTATGATGTTTTTTTATTCGTGCATAGTACATTGGAGGTAGCATTTGGGGAGATGAGCCCCAGTTCCAATAATGAATAGGTGAAGTCCCAGGTTAAGAAAAATTTCTACTCTAATAAATCTCTTCTTCAAGATTTCTTTATGAAAGTTGAGAGTGCAGATAGTGGGGTAGGTTTAGGGTCATCAGATTGCAAGCTTCAGGTTTAAGTTTCAAGAATGAGATTAGTATTAGGATATCATTCATGAATCCATGCCCAATGGATGCTTCAAGGCCATTGATCACTTCATGTAACAGGTAGATGTCCCCATGAGTCACCAAATTGTTACCCAATTTTGGCCCCCGGGAAAAATTGAAAGGACAAAACCTTACATAGGAGAAATGGAACGGTTGTAGTTTTCCTGAACACTCCCCATGCCATGAAATTCTTCGGCGTGCCCCTCTACAGATGAATTATAAATTGGCTAAGTTTTGGGTAATCCTGTCGTGGGTGCTCTTTCCTTTCTACTGTTGTGCTCCCTTCCTCACTCGGATATTTTCACCCCGATTCCATACTCTACTTTCGCATTCTGTTCCCCTCCCCATTTCCCCCCTTTCAAATCTTCCTCCTACATGTGCAATTTCTCCCTTCCTCTAGTGTATGTGCCTTCTTTTCTATCCCCTCACACCCTATGTGTGCACATCCTCTCTACTTTCCACTCTCGTGCTGCATCTTTCAGCACACCCTTCCGTGCCTTCTTGTTTCTTCCTTCACATTATGCTCTCCTTCCATTTTCCATCTTCCATCTAGCAGGAAGTGTTCACTCGAGGCTTGAATTAGCTAAGTAAAAAAGAACCACGGAAGGTGCCACGTGTTTCTTCAGCACAATTTTGTTATGGTGCACAAAATTAGAGACCCCAAATGAGTGTAGGCCCACTCACGTGGATAGATCCTGAAAGTTGAACTAACCCAAATCAGATAAGTATGAAAGGAACAGCAGAAACCTCCACATGTTAGCACAACACAACTTCAAAGGTGTGGCAGAAGTGGGGTCCCCAAACGAGCATAGGCTCTCTATGTGTTTAGGACCCCAAAATGTTATAGTGGCCATTGAAAATTCTACGAGCCAGTAAAGGCCTCAACATGTGCCATCGGTGTAACTTCAATGGTAAAGTCCAAAGCAGACCCAAAATGAGTGCCAACCCTCCATATGGTCAGAGCTAGAGGAAGTTCAATCAGCCGTTGAAAATTTGAAGGCCAGTGGAAAGAGTCGTGTGTCAGCTCATTGCAACTTCAGAAGTAAGACCTAAAAGGTAGTCTCCAAACGTGTGCAAAATCACCACATAGTTAGAGTCTAAAAAGGTAAAGCCAACCGTTGAAAAGTCCAAGAGCCTACAGAAGCCTCCACATGCCTCACTGACATAACTCCAAAGGTAAAATATAGAGACAGGTCCCAAATAAGAACTGCCACTTCACATGTCTAGGGTCAGATATAGTACTCTGCCAAATAGAAGGGACTTGGCCAAAACACAGGAAAAATAATAGGCTTGCAGACGATGCCGAGTGTCCAATCGGTGCAACTTCAAGAGTTAAAGGAGTGGGCTGAAACCTTAAGATGCATGAGGTTGCCTTATGGATCTTTTGAAAATAGACTCCAAACCCAAAGCACCTTCAAACAACCATATCTTTTGACCCGTAGCTCGAAATTGAGCAGGAGAGGAATTTTTGGAAATCTCTCAATGTTGGCTTCTCACCCACCACCATAATGTTTCATTCCTCCATTTTGAAGTTGTCACACTTCTCACTCACCATTGTAATGAAGTATGAACCTCCTTTGTTGTGCAGCAAGGAACAACACATAAAGGGCATGGGGTCTATCAGAGAGACCATCATTGTTGCAAGTGAATTTCAATGCTTTCTAGGGTGGTTGGAGTAGGTGAATTCAATGCATTGTTATGGTGGTTGAGGCAAGATTCAAATTTTCCTTATCTCCTTCTCTCATTCTTATATATATTGTAAAGTAGGGGCATTTTTCTAGAGGTTCGTCATCTTTTCTCTCCTACCACCCTCTCTCTTTCTTCCCTAGGGTTGAATGTGGATTTTAAGCCTCCTCTCTTGGATTTGTAATGGCATTTTTCTTGCCTCTTTCCCAATGATGGTGTACTGTGTGAATTCATGGAGCAATGAAACATGTTTTGTGATGCATTTTTTCCATCCCTTGCTTATTTGGTTGTCTCTTCTTGCCTCTCATCATTACAAGGTATATTGTGCATATTTCTTATGTCTATTGCAGGTTCCGGGAGTTGTGTTTAAAGGGTTTGAAGTGGTGTTATGTGTAAAATCTATCTTTGGTCTATAATGCAACTATCCATCCTCTCCATTGCTCACCTCTCTCCATTATAGGTAGTTGAATTTGTGATCAACCACTTCCTTTTCAGGTGTATCACCTCTTTAGTGTAGGATCTATTTTTTATGCATTTCTCTCTCTCCCTGTCTCCTTGGAAGGTTATATTAGGATTAGATAATTTTCCTGCATTAGAGTATCTTGTGGCAGGTAGTTTAGGAGTAGGAACCAACCTTCTCTAGTGGTCCATCTCAAGTCCGCAATTCCTACAGCTTAAGAGATGGTCCCATGTTATTCAGTGACACTAGATTCCCCACTCAAATCTGAGGCCATTCAGAGGTGCTGTGATTTTGCATTAACAACAATCGTACCCACAATGAAAGGAGAGGTTACAAACGGAGAGATAGAATAATGTGATATGGAAAAAAAATCGTAGATCCGTAATTTATTCCAACATTCCCCCCTTATTACATTATTCTTGAAAATGCAACCCCTGAAAAGTTCAAATTTCAATTTTACAAGGGATTTGGTAAGAACATCATCTACTTGTGCTTCTGTATGACAGTCATGGAGATGAATATGATGGTTCATAGACGTGCTCTCGGATGAAATGGAAATCAATTTCAATATGCTTTGTTTGTTCAGGAAAGAAAATATTCTACACGAGCTTCAACACACTCTGATTATCGCAATAGAGAATAGGTAACTATTTTTTAGTAATTCCCATGTCATCCAAAATGCAATGTAACCATATTGCTTTGCACATAGCTCCTCGTGCGGCGCGCAATATTCTACCTCTGTGGATGAAATAGAAAAAATATTTTACTTTTTAATTATCCATGAGATAGGCATGGATCCAAGATGAAAAATGTATCCTGTGGCTGACTTACTGTCACCAACAGATCCGGGATTGTTTGGGTCGACGTATTCCTATAAGAAGAATTGTTCATTCTTCTTATATTCTTGACCATAATATACCATACCTTGAACATATCTCAAAACATGATTTTCTACATTCCAATGCCATCTCTTTGGTCCAGGATGAACCTAGAAAGATAGATGACAACATAACATAGGTCTTGTCTAGTATATGTCAAGTAGATGCATTTTCCAACAAATTACCTATAGAGAGTAGCATCTACTTGAGGTGAGTCCTGGAATCGTGAAAGTTGCAAACCTTTTTCCATGGGAGTGGACCTAGGTTTCTAGTTTGACATTTTGTGCTTTTCTAGTAGTGTCTTGGGATATTTTATCTAGGAGACAAATGTAGTAGCCCTAGATCTTATATCCCAAGACACTACTAGAAAAGCACAAAATGTCAAACTAGAAACCTACTAAGAAACCTAAGTTTGTAGTAGCCCTAACGATGTAATGTAGTAGCCTATAGAGAGTAGCATATACTTGAGGTGAGTCCTAAATCTTTTTCCAAGCTAAAAAATTTTCCAAGCTAAGACAATAATGTAGTAGCCCTAAATCTTTCATGTCAAAGGCTCTTTTGAGATCATTCTTCACAATATCAACCTAATCTTCTCAACTGCCAATGATCACAAGATCATCCATATACACAACAAGAATGACAATTTATTTTCCTACCTTCTTTATATAAAAGTTTGAATACGAGGGGCTCGAGTGAATCCATGATGTAAAAGGTGATCATCTATCTTGATATACCATGCCCTTGGAGCTTGTTTCAGTCCATACAGTGATTTTATGAGATGACATACCTTTTTAGGATTATATTCATAAACAAATTATTCAGGTTGAGTCATGTAAACTTCTTCTTTTAGATCACCATTTAGGAAATCACTCTTTACATCTATCTGCTGAAGTTTCCATCCTTTCTATGCTGCTAGTGCCCAAAGAACTCTGACGGTCTTGATCTTCACAATGGGTGCAAAGGTTTCTTCATAGTCAATTCCCTCTTTCTTAGCATACATTTTTTCTACAATTCATGCTTTTTTTTTTTTCAATGGATCCATCTACCTTATATTTTGTCTTGAAAACCCATTTCCAGCCTATGGGTTTCTTTCCTATAGGTAGATCGATAAGTTCCCATGTCCAATTTTACATGAGTGAGTCATATTCTGCATCCATGGCTTCTTTCTAGTGAGATTGAATGAGTGCTTCACAAACATTATCGGGCTTGAACCTATTAATCAGTGAACTCATGAGTCAAAAATTTACCTCATTTCTTGTTTGAATTCTTGTTTTGACTTCGAATGAAGTATCTAGACATTGTTAAAATGAGAGTCTTTGATGGTGCTTTGTACCCACTTCAGAACGAGAAATTCGTTGATTTTGTGAAGAACTGTTGCATTTACATGAGGATGGATGTGGAGTAACATTATCCAGTTCTCTAAGGTCAAAATTTATCTCCCCATGCAACATAGTGTTTCTCTGAGTTGTCTCCTCTAGCTGATCATCTAATTCGAAGACTAGTTGTTGAGAGGTGGTTGGTAATGGTTCTTATGTTTTTACTACTCAGTCAAAGGATGACTCGTCACAGACCACGTCTTAACTCTTGTATATTTTATTTATCTCAAGATCCATGAGATGATATGCCTTCGAGGTAGTGCTATAGCTAAGTAGTATGCATGGGAGTGTCTTTGACTAGACTTTCTTTCTTTTCTGAGTTGGGACATGTATATATGTTGTGCAACCAAATACTCATAAATGAGAAATTGATGGCTTTCTTCCAATTCATACCTCTTTTGGTGTTTTATTTTGTAGAATATTTTTTGGTGCCTTGTTGAGAAGATTAAAAAAAATTGTACTTCTTCAGCCCAATATCGATCCTCTAGCTTTGTTATTGATAGCATGTAGTAATCCATCTCCATCACTTTCTGATTGCGTCGCTCCAAAATGCCATTTTTCTGGGGTGTGTAGGGAGCATTCAGTTTCTGCTTAATGCCTTATTTGTTCATGAAGGCCAAGAATTTCTTTGATGTGAATCCCCCCCTCAATCTAAGTGGAGAAGAAGAAGTGGTTGTCCGGTCTCTTTCACAACACGTTGATAGAAATTCTAAAAATGGTGAAGAGCCTCACACTTATTCTTCAGGAAACAAATGCACATCTTTTGAGATTGGTCATCCAGGAATAATTGGAAGTACTTTTATCTTGAAAATGAAGCAGGAAATGGTCCATTCAAATCAGTATGAACTACCTCTAGACATTGCTTGGCATGGAATGTGCTCGCCTTAAACAGATCCCTGTGTTGTTTTCCTACAAGAAATACTGGGAAAATAGGCAAGGCACTGGAAATTTTTTGAATTCCATGTACCATTGCTTTTGAAATCATATGATGCAATGAACTAACCAACAAGTGACCATATCTAAAATACTAAAGGGTTGTAGATTCTACTGTTGAGGCAGAAAAAGCTATTATAGAAGATGAAACAATATCTAAAGAAAATAACTTATCTTTTATAAATACTCTAGAAATAACCATACCTTGTCATGAGATCAAGCATGATTTGATGCCATTTTGAACAAGAAATTCTACCTTTAAATGATGATTCAGGACCTGACTAACTAATAAGAGGTAGCTAGTCAATCCAGGAACATATAGTAGCTTTGTAAGTGTACATTTTTGTGGTCCTAGAGGAATGGCCACTTGGTCTATCCCTTATGCAACATACTCTTTGTCATATACTATCCAAACCCAATCTCTAGTGGGTTGTTCATTTAGTGAATCAAACAATCTCTTGTCACCTGACATATTCTTACTTGCACCAGATTCTATCAACCATACTTTCTTCGTGGGTTGTGAAGTCTGAGAGACTAGTACAAGGTTCTTACCACAATTGGCTCCTTCTGATGACTCCTCAAAAGATTCATCATCATGTTAGGCTGTGAGATGTCCCTTTTTATTTCATTGGCAGTTACATCATTTGGAATTTTGAAAATCTTTTCGGCCTGATGAGCTTGTTTGACTCGAAGACCCCTATTTCAATCCATTGTACCAATAGTGATCAATATCATGAGTATTGGTTTTGCAGATTTGACACCACCTCTTGGACTTTTGAGATTGTTACCCTTAATGTTGATGTCCTTTTGTTTACTTTTCTGGGGGACCTTGTTGATACTTCTGGACACTATGTGGCTTTGAGAAAAGGTATTTATCCTGGGCCTCATCTTAGACTGAATTGATGGCCTCTTCCTACTACATAAAGTTCAAGAGTTCTTTGAATTCCACTGTTTGTTTTGATATATTCAGTGTCATAACAAACACTCAGAATTGAGAATGGAGTGCTCTCAAGGTGATTGGCACGAGAAGTTTGTCTTCCACCATTTCACGGAGTGCTAATAACTCTAATCACAACTCAGCCATACAACGTAAGAACTCCTAAACTTTCTCATTTTACCCCATAGAGAGGGTGTGTAGTTTTGACTAAAGATTGAGGATTTTAATTTGATTTTTGGCTTCATATATGGTTTCTAATTTATCCCAGGCTTCCTTCGGCTTCTCCGCATTTCAGATATGCAATTGTACATCATCATTGACACTTAGCATAATCACCATTAGAGCTTTGGCACTAGCCATCTCATATTTCATGAGTTCATCAGTGGCTTTGGGAACTGTAACTGACCCTGTGACGATGCCCCATAATCCTTCAAATTGAAGGATTGTCCACATATTTCATTTTTAGGCCACAAAATTTGGCCCTTTAAGTAACTGAGCATCGGAAGGAAGAAACTTCGGAGTAGACATTGTAATACAATAAAATAATTTTTTTAAATTTATTTACTAATTCCAAGAGATATTACAAATTTACTCACTGATTAGAAGTACGAGCTCGTGGATGCTCATGATACTCGCATGGTAAGAGATGGTTAAGATTTTTGGGGAATTCTTCTTTTTCTTCACAATTGGCATCGTACCCGGAGTCTAATTCTTCTCGAACTCACATTGCTTGGTAGATGATGTCAAAAAGGAAATACTACATGAGTCCTTTGCGAGCCAGTTCCTCGAAGACAAGGTTTTCGGTGTTGCGTAGCTCATTGAGCAGTGAAAATTAGAACCTAGAGCTTTCAGGAGCTTCAGGATGATGTTCTTCATCTTACGAGTCGACGTTCTAGCTTTTAGCAAGTCTCGATCATGTCATTAACACTAGTCATTGAATGTGGCTTTGAGAGACTCTACATTGCCTTGGTAGAGGGTACCTATCTAGGAAATGAATGGCCTTTTTTTTAATTATTTAGAAAATATGTCACTGCTCACCTCCACCAATGTAGGTTCAGGTAGAAAATAAAACCCAATCTCCTAAAACAAAAAACTTCAATTTCTCTTACGTCTAGGTATCTATTTTAATGTTGGGCGCCAATCCTCCACGTAGCATTTAGATGATTTCTCTATCTTTTAGTGTAGAAAGTGGTTTGATGTTACACATAATACCTTAATTCAACACTGCAAGGAATTATTCTACGCCACGTAGAAGAATATGCTTTACTCTGATTTTTGGTGCAGAAAACTTGTTCTTTCTACACGTGTTGCCCTTATTTCTTACACAAGTCCCTTTCTCTTTATTGACGTAGGTTCCAGTCACATCCACTGAGCATTTTCATGTAGGAAAACATGATTAAAAACACACAAAAAAATTATATATATTTGTTTAAATTTTTTGCGCAGGGAATTACATGAAATTTTGTAGTAAATAGGACAAAAGACAAACAAGACGAGTGGATTCTTACACGCTTTGCTTCCTTCACAAAAACTCCTTGGTCGACCACACATAGTAGGAGAAAATAAAGAAATTTAGTCATTTTTTACCACATGGGAAGAGTATTATTTCTTCCTTTTGTCAAAAACAAATACATCTTAAAACTTCCACGCAAATTTTCCTCCAACAACTTCGATGCACAGACTTCAAGTTCAGATTCTCTCTTGCCGATCGCTCTAATACCAGATTGTTAGGAGTAATCAGTGGAGGGAAAACAAAGATCATATATCTCTTATTATTATTATAGAGAAGCACATATAAATTTATAGAGAAGAGAAATAACAATTCTTTCCATAATGAATGGAGAGGTTACAAACAAAGAGAGAATAATGGGATACACAAAAACAAACTCTCCTAATAATATATAATTATTAGCTACATAATATATGCCAACATGTACACACAATTTTTTTATACTTGGGTATATTTCTAGGTCCTAAAGCATAGTAATGTATACATGACTCCTAAGGAATACTAGTGATTGACAACTCCTTTTGGCATTTTGGTTATTTTATCTCTTGCACTTTACTAGGTCTTACACATCTTATAGCTCTGTCAACACTTAACTCATTTTTCTTATGATGGCCTCAAACACTAGTGTCGAGTTAGTGTGAGGCTGAAAAAGTGTAGAATATAGATTAATATCTCTTATTATTTTATGTTAGTATTAAAAGCACGGTACATATTTATAGGTATATTGAATAAACAATATTCCCCTAAATGGATGGAGAAGATATAAACAATGAGAGAATAATGGAATAGATAGCAACTCGTCTAATAATAAAATAACGTACGTAGACTACGCTAACATTCCCCCCTAATTACATTATTCTTGCAAATGTGATCCTTGAAAAGTTCAAATTTTACTTTTCCAAGAGATTTTGTGAGAATGTCGGCGAATTGTGCTTCTATAGGATGGTACTGGTGCTAAATGTGATGGATCAACATGTAGTATTGAATGAAATGATAATATATCTCAATATGCTTTGTTTGTTCATAGAAAATTTAGATTCTGCACGAGCTTTAACACACTTTGATTATCGTAATAGAGAATAGGTGACTATTTTTTAGGAATTCCCAGGTCATCCAAAATGTGACGTAACCATATCAATTCACACATAACTCCTCATGCGGTGTAATATTCTTCCTTTGTTGATGAGATAGACACAACATGCTTCTTCTTGGTTATCCATAAGATAGGTCCAGATCTAAGATGAAATAAGTATCCTATAGTTGATTTTCTGTCATCAACAAATCTGGCGTGGTTCGAGTCGACGTATCCCTGTAAGAAGAATTCATCATTCTTCTTATATTCCAGACCATAATCAGCTATACCTCATACATTCCTCAAAATATGCTTTTCCACATTCTAGTGACATTTTTTCGCTTCCTGCATGAATCTGGAAAGGTAACTGACAACATAGCATAAATATGGTTTCGTATATGTCAAGTAAATGAGTCCTCCAACACATTACCTATAGAGAGTAGCATCTACTTGAGATGAGTCCTGAAATATTGAAAGTTGTAAGCCTTTCTCCATGGGAGTGGATATAGGTTTACAATCAGACGATCTGTACTTTTCCAGGAGTTTCTTGGCATACTTTATCTGGGATACAAAAACGTGATGCTCCTTTTACCATATTTCCAAGCCAAGACAATAATGTAGTAGCCCCAAATCTTTCATGTGAAAGGTTATTTTGAGATCATTATTCACAATATCAACCTAATCTTATGAATTGCCAGTGATCAGAAGAACATCTACATATATAACAAGAATGACAATTTCCTTGCCTACTTTCTTTATATAAAAATTTGAATCTGAAGGGCTACAAGTGAACCCATGGGTTGTAAAAGGTGATCTTCAATATTTATATACCATGCCCTTGGAGCTTGTTTCAGTCCATATAATGATTTGATGAGATGACATACCTTCTTAGGATGTTATTCATCAACAAAATCCTTTATATTGGGTCATGTACATTTATGATTTTAGATCGCCATTTAGGAAAGTAATTTTTAACAGTCCATCTGCTAAATTCTCCATCCCTTCTGTGCTGCCAGTGCACAAAACAACTCAAATGGTCTTGATTTTCGCAGTGGGTACAAAGGTATCTTCATAGTCGATGCCCTCTTTCTGAGTATATTCTTTTGCTACAAGTTGTACTTTATGTTTTTTGATGGATCCATATTCCTTATATTTAGTTTTGAAAACCCATTTTCAGCCTATGGGTTTCTTTCCTGTTGGTAGATCAACAAGTTCCCATGTCTGATTTTGCATGAGTGATTCATATTCCGCATCCATGGCTTCCTTCCACTGAGCTTGATTGAGTGCATCACAAACATCATCAGGATTGGAGATATTAATCAGTGAAATCATGAGTGAAAATTTTACCTTATTTCCTATTTGACTCCTTGTTTTGACTCTGGATGATGTATCTAGAAGTTGTTGCAAATGTGAGTCCTTTATGGTGCTTTGTACCCACTTTGAATGAGAACTTGTCCACTTTTGAGAATACTCATGTCGTTGCTGTGTGGGTTGATGTGGAGTCACATTCTCCAGTTCTCCAAGGTCAACAAATAGCTCACCTTATAGTATTTATTTTCCTTGAGTAATCTCCTCTAGCTCATTATCTAATTCGGAGACTAGTCGGTGAGTGTTGGTTGGAAGTGCCTCTTCTGTTAGATGTTTGTTGAGTCAAAGGATAAACCGTCACAAACCACGTCCTGAATCTCCTAAATTTTCTTTGTCTTAGGATCCATGAGATGATATGCCCTTGAGGTAGTGTTGTAGCCAAGTAGGATACATAGGAGTGTATTCGGCTCAACCTTCTTTCTCTTCTTAGCTGGGACATGTATGTATGTTATGCAACCAAATACTCTCAAATGAGAAATTTATGGATTTCTAGCAGTCCATACCTCTTATGGCGTTTTATTTTGTAGAATCTTTTTCGATGCCTTGTTGAGAAGATATACACTTGTCTATACTGCTTTAGCCCAATAGAATTCTTCTAGCTTTGTTGTTGATAGCATCAGCGAGCCATCTCCGTCACTGTGTGATTGTGATGCTCAATAATGCCATTTTGTTCGAGTGTGTAGGGAGCAATCAGGTTCTGATTTATACCTTGTTGGTTCAAAAATGCCAAGAACTTATTTGATGTGAATTCCCCCCCTCGATCTGAGTGAAGTAGAAGAAGCGGTTGTCCGGTCTCTTTCACAACACGATGATAGAAGTTCTGGAAATGTTAAAGAGCCTCACTTTTCTTCTTCAGGAAAAACTCCCACATCTTACAAGAGTGGTCATCCATGAATAGTTGGAATTACTTGAATCATGGAAACAAAGCAAGTACCAGCCCATTCAGATCGGTATGAAATACCTCGAGAGGTTTCATTGCATGAAAGGTGCTTGCTTGAAACAGATCCATGTATTGTTTTCCTACAAGACAGCCAGGGAAAAGAGGCAAGGTACTAGAAAATTTAGGTAGTTCATGAACCATTTCTTTTTAACTCATCTAATGTAATGAACTAGCCGAAAAGTGTCGATATCTAAAATGTAAGAGTGCAGTACATTATATTGTTGATGCAAATAAAGCTATTGCAGAAGATGAAACAATATCCAAAGCAAATAACTTATCTTTTAGAAATTGTCTAGCAAGAATCTTACCTTGTTGCAAGATCAAACATGATTTACATGCCATTTTGGACAAGAAATTTTTCCTTCAGGTGATGATTCACTAGCTGAGGGTACTGACATGATGTTGCTAAGTAAATCCAGGAACATATACTACCTTTGTAAGTGGTACATTGTCGTGGTCTCATACAAATGGTGAATATTCCTATTCCTTCTTGCAACTGTACTCTTTTTCATCAGCTATCCAAACCTGATCACTAGTGGGTTGTTCGTCTAGTGAATCAAACAGCTCCTTGTCACCTAACAAGTGCTCACTTGCACTGGAGTCTATCAACTAGACTCTCTTCGTGGGATGTGAAGACTGAGAGATGAATACAAGGTTCTTACCATAATGGGTTCTTTCTGATGTCTCCTCATTAGATTCATTATCTTGTTGGGTTGTGAGATGTCCCTTATGCTTTCTCTAGTGGATATGTTGTTTGGACTTTTGAAAATTATTCGCACCCTAATGTCGCTTGTTTGACTTGAAGACCCTTGTTTCAAGCTATGTGTACCAACAATGATCAATGTCGTGAGTGTCAATTCTAGAAATTTGACATCACCTATTTGAATTTTTGATCTCTTCTGCTGTTGTTTTTGGTTGCTGCTTGATTTGGCTTCTCTGGGAGACCATTTCGATTCTCCTGGCCATGGTATGGCTTTGCGAATAGGGCTTTATCCTGAGTCTCCTCTTGGGATGAATTTAATGTCTCCTCTTCCTACTACAGTAAATTCATAAGTTCTTCGAATGCCACTGTTTGTTTAGATACATTCAGTGTCATAACGAAAGCTCAGAATTGAGAAGGGAGTTCTCTCAAGGTTATTGGTATGAGAATTTTTTTTGTTCACCATTTTACCCGAGCACTAATAGCTTTGATCACATCTCAGCCACACTACGTAAGTACTCCTCAACTTTCTCTTCTGAACCCGAAGAGAGGGTGTGCAGCTTGGGCTGAAGATGGAGGATCTTAGTCTTATTTTTGGCCTCATAAATGGGTTGCCAACTTGTTCCAGTCCTCATTTGGTTCCTTCGCATTCCGAACATTTGGTTGCACATTGTCACTAATCCTGATTATTATAAACATTAATGTTTTGGCATTAGCCATCTCATACTTCATTAATTCATTAGGGGTAGTGGGAATGTGCACAGATCCGGTCACGATGCCCCATAATCATTCAAACTGAAGGATTGTCCGCATCTTTGTTTTCCAAGCCACAAAATTGGGCCCTTTAAGAAACTGAGCATCAAAGAGAAGTAACTTCGGAGAAGACATTTTTAATAATAATAAAAAAAACCATTTGTTTATTTAATTATTTTTTTCAAGAGATATTACAACTATGACTCACTGATGTGAAGTACTAGCTCGTATAGTCTCACAATACTCGCATACTGAGAGACAATGACGCTTTGTTGGGAGTTCTTCACAGTCCGCGTCGTACCCAGATTCTAGCTCTTCCTGAACATGCTTTGCTTGATAGCTTACGTCGAAAAGGAAAGATTCAAGAAGTCCTCGTTGAACGAGCTTGTAAAAAACAAGACTGTTGGTGTTCTGAAGCTTGTTTAGCAAAGAAAAGTAGAACCCAGAGCTCTCAGGAGCTTCTTCACATTGTTCTCTTGCTTGCAGGGTCGACGTTGCGGCTTTCAGCAATATCGATCGTATTCGTTCACCGCTTGACATTCAATGTCAACTATTGAAAAGACTCCAAGTTTCTTCTCTAGGCATTTTTTTTTGTAATTATGTAAAGAGACTTTTAGGCTTCATGCAGCTAATTTACTCTCCACCTGTTGCAGTAACTTATCACGTAGTCTCAACACAACTTCTCCATGGAGGTAGAAATTAAGCAGCAGTTTCTTGCTTTGATTAGCAACCATGTCCAACAACATTTTCTTTCCTCTCTACGCAGGTATAAAGTTCCACACAGATTGGTAAAGCTCCATGTAGGTGTGAAAGACTTCACTCAACAGGGAGTATGACCATGTTGCACAAAAGAAAGTCTTTGTAATTTGATAAAAACGATAGAGAAATTCTCTTGCACTAGGGATAAACATCCACGTAGGAATAAGGAATTTTTTTAGCACATATAATTGTTCCAAACAATAAATATCCATGCAGAACCAATGAATCTCTTCCCATGTGGCCACAAGTAGAGGAATATTGTCACGCAGGTGTGATGGTGTTATATTCTAGCTTTAAGCATTGTTCTCCTTCTTATTTCCACGTAGGTTTGAGACTACGCAATTTTCTCCTACTGCTTGCACTGGCTCTTTGGTTCCTGCTTCATGTTGGTGTAGACATAGATCCTCTTGCACGTATGTAGGTCAGAGACTCAGAATTCAGAATTAAAGCAAGACTGCATAGTCCAATAATGAAACAACAGGAAAGTATACTTTCCACGCACCAAGCAGAGGAACAAGAGAAGATTTCGATTACAATTCTTCCACGCAGCAGCCTTAGTCTTCTCTCCACACTATAGGTAGATTTATATACATATCTGACAAACACACGCTTTGATACCAGATTGTGAGGCTGAAAGAGTTGATAGAGAATAGAGATTGATATCTCTAATTATTCTATGTTATGATTAGAAGCACATTACATATTTATAGGTATATATGAATAAACAATATTCCCTGGAATGGATGGAGAAGATATAAATAAGGAGGAGAGAATACTTGAACAGATAACAACTAGTTTAATAATAAAATAACGTACGTAGACTATGCTAACAGTTAGGATAGAAGCACACAGGGGCCCCTATCCACTCTCTTTGTTGTTATTACTCTTTTGGGGTCCTTTTCACATCGTGGTCACCTATTAACACTTTGGGTTGACCGTTGAGTTGTCAATTATGAAATTCAAACAAGGGAATCGTATACATACTTAGTTACTTTCTTTCAAATAATGCGTCAAACACAATAAGAATTCTCTATCATCACCTAAGGTTGCACAAAGGCACAAGAGTGTTACAAAGAATATATATAACGCATTCATATAAGGGAGAAGGGTTACATTGGTTTGCATACACATCATTAAGAGGGGAGTTCCTTCTATTATATCACACAAATACCACATATTTAACAGTCTAGATCTAGCCTGCTATCACTGTGAAACATGCACAGGGTAAACCTAGGGCACGGAACTAAGATACAAAAACACAGACAATTACATGCAATTTAAGATGTAGTGAAAAGATCAGTGCCTAATTTTACTCTTCGGGTGACCGTTGGGGTCAGTACGAATCCCCATTCAACATATTTTTTTATTACATTTGATGTGGTTTAATGGGCATGTGGAGGTAGTCATTGGTTTTGTAGGTTATAATGTATGACCAATGACCCAATAGTGAAACTAAAGTGGCAAAGAGCAACTAACATGAAAGATCCTTTGACCCTAAAAACTAGGTTATAAGCATTTGAGCAGAGACAAGCATCTAGATCAGTCAATAGCACCTAGGCCACTCCTTTCCTCCCACAAGATATTTTGTCATGTACATTCCTAGGGTTATGAAACCTCATCCAGCATTTACAACATCGTTCCTCTCCTATTCTAGCAGATACACGGTCCAGATCACTACTAAGTCATCATCCATATGTCATTTTCTTATGGTTTTACATTATTTAATTCATATTACTTAGACATTACTTTATTTTATCACCTAAACATCATTTTTTATATTTGTTACTATGAAATTAGATTTATTCAAATTAGATTGGAATAACCCAAGGATATGCCTATCAAAATTAATAATTCGAAATCACTTGATGAGTGTGGTCAGAGGCCCAAAAAATCACATGTTGTGCAAGATCGGGGGAATCAAAGTCATCAACCCTCAATGGCTAGGATCATGATTGCACATATTGCAAATAAATTTGGGCTAGATAGTTCGAGCATCAGAATGAAGAAAAAACCCTAAGATTTTAACATCCTACAGACAAAGAACAAACGTATGATGAAAGTGAAGACAACTATTTCTAACCGTATATCTCTAGGTGGGCTTAGTAAGGCAACGTATATTCTTAATTATAATTTACGACATCTTAAATTTGAGATTTATTCATAAATTTTTCATTAAATAAATATGAAATATTATTTTATGTTTAGTAAATAATAAATTTTAATTTTAGGGATTAATATTTTTATGTCTTTACAATAAGTGTTAGAAATTATGTAAGTATTAAACTCTGATACCCTATATACAATTGATGGATTCTTCAATTGGAATTTTTAAATAGTACAATCATAGACTCTATATATATAATCCAAAATATCGAAATAAAGTAAAATAAAATAAAAATTAAGAATTATATAATTTATAATTAAGTTCATTAATAAATTGATCATTAAATAATAAAACTTTAGTTCTTCAAAATCCCAGATGAATTTTTCCGCCAACACTACAAGATAGAAAGTGTATTGGCGACAATGGAATTGCCAGGAGTAAGGGAGTGATGACGGCTCTATCTTCCTATTTTGTTGCTTCCGCCATCGGTTTTGATGGTCCTGGTACTGTGCTTGGAGCTTCTTCAGAGCATGGTGTTGGGAGGTTCCAGCTGGGTGCTATGTTGTTTTTTTCCCTTCAGGGTCTGAACGGGTTGTATCTTGCATTCTCACCCATTTATTTCTGATGTTAGTGGCAGGTTCGAATCCCAAGATGCGAGGGCAGTGCTTGTGGTGGCTGAGGGGGACGACCCCTGCATTCTCGCTCTTCCTTTGCTCATGTATGTGATCCCATTCCTCTTGGGTCCGCTACAAGGGTTATTCCTTTTGGGATAGTGCAGTCTACAAATATATAACGAAATTTTACAGAGACTAGTGCAGGGGACTCTTCTGGTTTGCTCAGAGGCAGCATTGGAGACAAAGTTTTCCTAAATACTGCCAAATCCACCAACAGACTTCCTCTCAGGCCTATGGATTCAGCCAAATTTTTTTCTGATATTTCTCCTTTGGGGAGGAACTTCTTCAATATGAATATTTTCTAAAGAGTAATGAGCTCTTTTTTAAGATTCAATAACATTTTCCTTGGTCTCCCTTCTCTTAACGATTGAATCACAAATCACTGGAAGCCTATTATGGAATGTAAACTTGATATTTACCCCCACAAGAGGTTTTTTTATTATAGTTTCTGACAAAATTTCTGATAGATATTTTATATTTTGTAAAGTTTTTGATTTCAAATCCCATTTCCTACTTATGAAACCATGGTTTGCCTTGTTCAACCTAGTGAATGAAACCTTTAATGTCAAATTGGTATGGGTTTGGCTGCCTTAATTTCCCCTCCAATTTTGGAGTGAAAACTTCTTACTTGTCATTGGGGGTGCCTTGGGTAAATTTTATTCCATATATCCAAATACATTTCTATACAATTTTACCACATATGTCCGTATTCTAGTTGATATGGATACCTCTGTAGATTTCAAGGCCACTATTGATCTCATAGTACGACATTATACTTGGACTACTTTGACGGGTTCCTTTTCAGATGTAGGACTCGTTTTTCACTAGGTCACTTAGATGGGGATTGTCATATGGGGAAAAACCATGGAAAAAGAAGATCTTCGTGGTTGAATAACACTAATCCTAGTCATCTGGTTTTTAATGGCTAGTTGGATAGTGATTCTGAGGAAGACTCTAAGAAAGACGATGATCGTGATAAAATGATTCTGAAGGCCATTCCTTCACGCACTCATGTTGGTAAGGCTACACCTCATGCTAATGTAAAAGAGACCATGCCCCTTCCCCCTATGAATCAATTTCATGAGAACAAGGAGAATCTTGAAATTTCGATCCCAGTTCACTTGAAGGAAAACGTAAATCTAAATAATGATGAAGGATGGATTACTGTGGAGATTAACAAGAAAATGAAAACTACTAAAGATCCCCTCAATATCCAGTTAATATCCGATGACAATGATCCTCAATGATAAGTTGGTTTTTTGTTTTTGTTATGAGTGTTTGTATTCTTTGTTTATGCTACTTTTAGAGGCATCATATCTTATTTCTCATAATTTTTATCTTACTCTCCATTTGTAACATCTTGTTACAGGATTTGGGTCCCCTCAACCCACATTTACCTAATCAAAAATAAATAAAAATTTAGGTCTTCAATTGCAATTTATAAATAATATTAATGGAAGTTCCATCAACCCTAAATTCCATGCAAAATTGTTCAATCAAAGTAATATTTCGATGGCTACCCAACAAAAAGTTTCGAGCCCTAACCCTAAAATATGATGTGATGGATCCTTTGCAGAGGCCATGGCAGTAGTGTGTGAGCATCAAAGGATGGGGGATCCGGGTGGGAGTCTTCCAGTGGCGAGTTTTGTTGAAGAACCATGTGTTGAGTGAGTCATGGGTTGCACTAAAAATGTCATGAGGAAAGAGTTTGACCGTGGTGCAAATTGCAGTAGCAGTAGTGGTGAGGTTAAGGCATGGGGAAAATTAGATGACAAGGCCTTAGGAGTTGGGGGTTTTTCTCTTGTATCTTTGGGAAGTGGTCAGGTGGATGGTGTTGGAGGTAGTGTGGGCGTGGGGAAAATTATGGTTGGTTGAGAGGTCGCTCCAAACAGGGGTGTCTCTGTTGCAAAAGGATTCCTTGCTGCATCCAAATCTTGGAGGCGATCCCCACCTAAATCCATGGCATATGCTAAAAGGATGCCTATGGTGGCCTTTGGGAAAGAGGTTTTAGAATCAGTAGCATTCTATCAGAACATGGGTATGATTTGTTGATTCAATGGTTGTTTCCTAGACTACCAACTTTACACAAATGGATTGTTGATCAATGATGCCCTCTCAATGTAGGTAATGTTAATAACTACCCCTCATCTCGTGGAATTTTTATAGAAGTTTTTGATAGATCCTCAACTAAGGATGTTATTTTAGGTAAAATATGTGAATAACAATCACATATTATTCTTATGAGGCCATGTTTCCCACAGTTCAATCCTTCCTCTGAAATATTTAACATCAGACCTTTGTGGGTTAGGTTTCCTTATCTGCCTCTATACTTTTGGAGTGTTTATTGCCTCAGGGATATGGGTAATGCTCTAGGTAATTTCTTAATGGTAGATCCTAAGATTGAATCATATGACCATACCACATTTTCCTGGATCTTGGTGGATATGGATATGTCTAAGGACTTCCTGGCTACCATGGAACTTAAAGTCAGGGATACAATATGGACACAAATCTTGGATATGGGAGGATTTCCTTTTAGATGCAGAACATTTTTTTTTTAGGACATCTACCTTTTGATTTCCCTATTATTAAGAAATAACCTAAGGGATAGGTTTCAAGGTGGAAGGACTTTAAACCAGATAATTTAGTGGTTATTACTCTTGATGACAATGATATTGAACATAATTCAATTAGTCATATGGATAATCATGATGAGTAGAAGGGTGATATGGTCTCTTGTCCCCCTAAACCATCTACTGATTCACAACAGGTTGTAGGAATGTGGAGGGCGCAACGGCCCCTCGGATCTTCATAGTCTCATAACCCTCCAATCAAGGAGGTGCTTGAAATCTATCTACATGTCCACCCTAAGATGAGAATGAGGATCGTAAAGGGGGATGGATGGACGGTTGTGCACAACAAGAAGAAAATTAAAATTGGAAATTCCCCTCTCAAGATGAGCCTCAGATCTAATCGAGGGAAAGATCTTGGTTTTTAGGGTTGCCCCTTGGTTTGCCTTTAAGTGGTTTTGATTTGTCGGCTTTTGGAGCCTTTTGTCCTTTTGGGTTTTTTCTATGTTGACTTCCTCTCGACTTATCTAGTTGTTTCCCTTTTTTGCTTTGATGCTTATCTTTTGGTTTTACAGGGTTCCCGATGTCTTCAAAATCTACTTTTTACCTAATCTAAAATATATATATTTATAAATAATATGATTCTAAATGCATGGTTTCTACAATTTTAAATATCAACATTTAAATTAGATAATTTTGAATATGATTTTTTCAATAAATATTGATTTATTATTTTTCAATAAACTTGAAAGTTATAATATTATTATTGAAATGATTTTTTTTGGGTAAAACAATGTTAGAGAATTTCCCATGATCCATCTTCTGGATAAGTAATTATTCATCTGGATAATGGACGATGAGAAATCATTCAAAATTTCAATAAAAACAATTCAGATACTGTTTTATTCAACAAACTTCATCTAATGTTATGGTCTGTGAAAGCATAAAATCACTGATATAATATTATTATTTTTAGATTATTTTCAATACATTACAAATTCAGGTTTAACAATTTAAAAATAATTACCGATATAAACAATGGTTCATACAACATTCTCAGGTAAAAATTCAAAACATTAGCTTTGATATTTATATAATTTGAAAGAATGTTATTATAAAGTATTTATTCATTTGCTTGTTTATAAATTAGAATATGACAATTATATCAAATTTGAATTGTGAGACCCTAACTCCTTAATTATAATTTTAAATAATACAATTATTTTTTTTATATGTATCGAGCCCTCTATACTTTTGGAGTGTTTATTGCCTTAGGGATATGGGTAATGCTCTAGGTAATTTCTTAATGGTAGTCAAGTCCATAGATTTATGAGAGAACTAGACATCTAGGATCCAGTCAATACCATAAATCTAGGAAAGAACTAGTCAATACCATAGATCAAGGAAAGAACTATACCTAACAATTAGATAATATCTCCCAATATCTAAATAAATAAAAAGAAATATCCACACACATAAGTGGGTGAGGATAAATACAATAAAGGTAAATAATATACCTAGGTGAACATGAGCTAAGGTAAATACCTACTCTAACACCCCTCCTCAAGTGAAGTTAGGGGCCAAAATAGAAGTGGCATGTCCACAGTATGAGTCCCGACAACTAGGCCTGATGAGGTACTCATGTACAATATATCCATGAAGAAATCTCAAACCAAAAGAAGGAAAGAATCTTGCTATAAGGAAAGAGAAAGAAGAAGAAGAAGGAAGATGTTCTCACAAACACCCCCCAAGAACAACTTCTGAAACCCTAAGCATTCCATGCAATGCAAGGTAGCGAGGTGATGCAAAAGGCTTCGTAAAGATGTTTGCAACCTGCTGCTGAGTTGGAAGGTACTCCAAGCAAAGAACTCCATCCTGAATGTGCTGCCGAATGAAGTGGATGTGTATCTCGATATGCTTGGTCCACTGGTGCTCAAATAGGTTGCGAGAAATGTGAATTGCACTTTGGTTGTCACACCAAAGTACAGTTAGTGAATCCTGTGGGAATCCAAACTCTGTCAATAACTGGCGAAGCCAAAGAAAGTGCTGACTCACTGTAACTTCTGCCCTGTACTCTACCTCTGAAGATGAAAGTGCAATAGCCTGTTGCTTTTTACACACCCAAACAACTGGAGAAGAACCAAGACAAAAAAGATAGCCAGAAGTGGAACACCTGTCATCAATAGAACCTGCCCAATCTGAATCTGTATACCCAACCAACTGAGTAGAGCCCCTAGTGTAGTGTAGGCCAAAGTGGGAAGTGCCATGCAAATAGCGCAAAATCCTTTTAGCAGCCTGCCAGTGACTACTATGAGGAGAATGTGCAAACAGAGGTACAATCCCTACTGCAAATGAAATATCAGGTCAAGTATGGGTCAAGTACATGAGACTCCCAACCAACTACCTATACAATGTAGGATCACAAAGTGGTGTGGTACATGTGGATGTAAGAGTAACTCCATACTGAAAAGGAGATGGACTTGGCTTGTAATCAGCCATAACAAAGCACCTAAGAAGATCATGGGTGTACTTTTGCTGACTCAAATGAATCCCTAAATCTGTCTGAGAAATCTGCAAACTAAGGAAATAATGCAATAGCCCAAGATCTGTCATGTCAAACTGTGTAGAAAGAGCCCTCTAAATAGTTTGATTGTGGGAAGAAGATCTGCCAGTAAGTAACAGATCATCAACCTACAAGACAAGTATCACAATATCCTCACCGACATGTTAGAGATACACTGTATGATCAGAGTGGCAATGAACAAAACCAGTAGATAGAAGAAAATAATCCATCTTCTCATACCAAGCCCGAGGGGCTTGTTTGAAACCGTAGAGAGACCTTTGGAGCCGACAAACAAGAGAAGAATCCTAAACAAATCCAGTTGGCTGCTCCATATATATTTCCTCTTTTAGATCTCCATGTAAAAAGGAACTCTTCACGTCCATCTAGTATACGGGCCACCCCTGTGATGCAAAAATAGCAAGTATAAGGTGTACAGAATCCATCTTGGGAACGAGTGTAAAAATCTCAGAGTAATCAATACCTTCAACTTGTGAAAAACCCTTTACAACAAGACAAGCCTTATACTTGTTAATGGACCCATCAGCTGCGTATTTGGTTCGGTATACCCACTTACACCTAACCATCTTTCTTCCTTTAGGAAGAGATACCAAATCCCAAGTATGATTCTCCATCAAAGAAGAATACTCAGCTATCATTGCATCATCCCACTCTTGTATCCCATGAGCCTTTGAAAAAGACTGTGGATCCTCAGAAACTGCCTGACATAAAAGTCCAAAACCTGTAGAATGTGCGTGATGATGCTTAGTGGGTGGAAGATCCTCTATGAAAGGCGTTGCCTCAGAAACTGTAGTACGAGCCCACTTAGGCATAGTGAAAACATCAGTGGGTATTTGGTTCGGTATACCCACTTACACCTAACCATCTTTCTTCCTTTAGGAAGAGATACCAAATCCCAAGTATGATTCTTCATCAAAGAAGAATACTCAGCTGTCATCGCATCATCCCACTCCTATATCCCATGAGCCTTTGAAAAACCCTTTGCAACAAGACAAGCCTTATACTTGTTAATGGACCCATCAGCTACGTATTTGGTTCGGTATACCCACTTACACCTAACCATCTTTCTTCCTTTAGGAAGAGATACCAAATCCCAAGTATGATTCTTCATCAAAGAAGAATACTCAGTTGTCATCGCATCATCCCACTCCTGTATCCCATGAGCCTTTGAAAAAGACTGTGGATCCTCAGAAACTGCCTGGCATAAAAGTCCAGAACCTGTAGAATGTGCGTGATGATGCCTAGTGGGTGGAAGATCCTCTATGAAAGGTGTTGCCTCAGAAACTATAGTACGAGCCCACTTAGGCATAGTGACAACATCAGTGGGTATAGGATCCTCAACAGCATCTATCACCTCCTCATCAATCTCCTCAAAGAAAAGATCCTTAAGATGAGATGAAGAAGAAGGAATGGAAGAAGATAAAGAATCATGAGGAGTGAAACGCTCATCAAACTGAACATGTGTTCGAAAAAAAACATCATGTGTATCAGGATCTAAAAGACGATAAGCTC
Source organism: Taxus chinensis (assembly GCA_019776745.2). NCBI lineage: Eukaryota > Viridiplantae > Streptophyta > Pinopsida > Cupressales > Taxaceae > Taxus > Taxus chinensis. The sequence goes on from CM034152.1 coordinate 765,563,704, forward strand.
GCATGTCCTCACAATACCCTACAAAGATCAAGGGTTTACTCTTCTTATCCAAATCTTTCCTTTTCTTCTTTGGTACAAAGGCCCAAGCATGGCTCCCAAAGACTCGAAAAAATGAGACATCTGGGTTAGTGTTGGACCAAGCTTCCTCTGGAGTCAAATGCTCAAGTGCTTTGTGTGGTGTGTGATTCTGAATATAGTTAGCACAATTAACTGCTTCTGCCCAATAGATAGGAGGTATATCTCTAGAATGCATCATACAGTTAGCCATTTCCTTCAAAGTTCTATTCTTCCTTTCTGCTAAGCCATTCTGATGTGGAGTATGAGGAACAAAATACTGGTGAATAATGCCTTGAGTTTCCAAAAATTTGGAAAACTCATCGTTGAAGTACTCCCCCCCATTATCAATTCGAAGGATCTTTATGCAACTAGAAGATTGTTTCTCGACCAAAGCCTTGAAGACTTTGAAGTGTGAAAAAACATCACTTTTGTACTTGAGAAAATAAACCCAAGTACGCCTCGAGAAATTATCAATAAATGTAAGTGCATACTTAGCTCCATTGAAAGATGGGGTAGGAAAAACCATCAAGTCACTATGCACAAGCTCAAGTGGTGAAGAAGATCTCTTAGAAAAATTCTTAGGAAAAGGATCTTGGTGTTGTTTCCCTAATGCACAACCATGACAAACTCCCTTAAGACAAGAAACTCTAGGAAGACCATCTACCATACCATGAGTGCTGAACTCCTTCAAATGATTTGTAATTGAGATGTCCAAATCTTTCATGCCAAAGCTTACTTTCTGAATCTGAATGAGAAACCAATCCTGTCCCTATAGAAGAAGTGTCATCAAAACCTTCAAAGTGATATAGTCTTGAACTATGATCAACAATACCCTGAGCAACAAGTGAAAAAGGCTCCAACAAAGTTCTTACTTCTGCCCCATGTGGTGTAAAAGTGACTGTTTTCCTTTGAACAGAATGAAAAATTTGATATACAGAAAGCAAATTTGTAGTGATGTTAGGAACATATAGTGCATCTTGGATATTTCCACCATCAACTTGTATATCACCTTTTCCCTCAACAGAAAGAAAGGAAGAATATCCAACCTCAATTTTGGAAGTAGAATTCAAACCTAGAGAAACAAAAGACTCTTTGGAAGAAGTCATGTGATGAGAAGCACAGAATCTATAACCCAATTGTCTACAAGTGGTGACTGAGATCTTCCAACAACATTAAGTGCTTTTCCATGCTGATTAGAAGGAGGTGGAGTTGAGATAGAAATTTTGTGTTTCTTGACTGCATCCTCTAAGGCTTGCATTCGCTTATAACACCTATTTTCTTCATGATTACTACCCCCACAAAAAGAGCATGAATGGCTAGACTTATTCTTGGATTTAGAAGACTCCTTGGTTTTTGAGTTGTTTTCTTTGGGTTTAGGAGCATTTTGAGATGGAGAAGGTGTGGATTTGGTTTTACTATTTGGTTTTTCCCTTGCCCTTAGGATTAGATGCAACTAATGCCTTTTGAGAGGTGGAAGACTCAAGGTGAGATAATTTGGATTCTTCCCTAGTAAGTCTTTCACAAAATATTTCTAAGTTAGGCATTTTGAAGGTGTCACCTAAGGCATCCATGCTAGAGAAAAAGGTAGAAGAAATTTTTTGGAATGGTCCTCTCAACTTGGATAGAATCAAGTAAACACACTCTTCATCTTTCTTATCTCTTCCACTCCCCTTCAACTATGTCAACAGATGCTTGAACTTGGTAAGATACAAATTCAGGTTTAACAATTTAAAAATAATTACCGATATAAACAATGGTTCATACAACATTCTCAGGTAAAAATTCAAAACATTAGCTTTGATATTTATATAATTTGAAAGAATGTTATTATAAAGTATTTATTCATTTGCGATATGGCACTTTATAATTATAGTGTGATTTTCAAAATAAATATTTCCAATGGAAAGAGAATAAAAAACTCCACACTTTTACAAAAAACGGCACTCAAAACCGAGTTACCAATCAAAAGATACAAGGTTGTCAATATTATGCTCTACTATTTATTTTAGTTTCCACTCAAATAGAATAAAATGCTCTTGCCTTCACCACACAAATAAAATGAAAGGGGGCTGGAGTTAAGCACCTACTAGTAGGAATCACAAGCTTTAAGCCCTCATATGACCATACCATATGACCAGGGGCTAAGAATTTCAATGGGTCTCCAACTCTGATACCATAAATCAAACACCATGATCAATAAGATGAAAGCAATTCCCCAGAATAACTTTACACAAAACCTTTGCAAACAAATGAACAGCAATATCATATATTATTATGGAACTCAATGAAATACAATGAGAATGGGCCTTGCTTATATAGGCAAGGAATAACAATCTAAGAACTAGTCAAGGTCTCAAATAAATTTTTATTTTTATTATTTTATTTATAATTTACATTATAATATTATTGATAATAATTTATTATTTTTTAAATTATAAATTGTATACAGTTAAATATTTATAATAATTTATTCTCAAATAAAATTTTATTTATATTATTTTATTTATAAATTTACATTATAATATTATTTATAATATTTTATTATTTTTTAAATTATAAATTGAGATTTTAAAAATAAAAAAAAGAAATACGTTAACAAATATTCATAGATTGGTAAATGACAATAATTGTTGAGCGTTTTATGATATAAAAAGTCTTATAAGCTAAAATAAATTAGTCTAGCAAATGCCACATATAATTCACATATGCTTTTTTATTATTTAAATCATCAACCTTCGACAGACTAATAATTTTATGCATATTGATCTTCATATAACACCAATAATGAGGAAGGTAATTTTATTCAATTTCATTTTAACATATTAGTGTCTTGAAAGATATTTCATAAACAATTTTTTTCCAAAATAAATAAATTACTAGAGAAGCACAACTTTTGACATTAGCAAAAAATTACTCTGGTAGGGTTTCATACTTATATGTCATACCATGAACTCTTTGGATGCTACAGGATAGTAATTTTCTTGTTATGTTCTCAGGTTTCTCTTCCTCGAGGATCACCTATATAATGCCGTAATCCACTTCCATCCCAGATATTGATGTCGAGGTTGGATCCAGTTGAGGTACGAACAATGCCTCAGCTACAGAAACATCCTCAAAATTTTGTCATATTTCTAAATTCAATTTAGCGTGCCAATGGCGTGAACATTTCTACCTGATGAGTTATATTGTGGAACATATCCCCTCTTAAAACATGGTCAAGTCATGGGTTAACTGAACCTAGGCCGCTCAAGGCATCAGGGATGAGAGTGTGCAAAACATGACTAAATGGTTATTCCTTTTCTAGTTTTTTGACCTTCACATGTCCCATCTATCTTCAACCAATCAGCTACTTGGAATTTTTGTAACTACATATTGGTTCTTTCCCCTTGGACAAAGGAGTTTGTGGTATCTGATATTGCGGCCCTTAAAGTCCTTATTTATGTCAAATTTCTTAATTTATTGCTTCCTTGCATTTATTTTCTTCTGCAAAATACCTCCTCTAATGGACGAGGTGATCACATGGAACCACAACGATTTTACAATTCCTTCCCACAGAAACAAATTTGTGTTGAGGTAGACCTCTCACAAGAACTAAAATAATTTGTGGAGATCCTTGTAGTAAATTTTCTACATCAATCTAGCTAACACATGCTTTGACTTCTAGGCTTCTGATCAAAAGATCAAGGATTACTTGTTGTATGTGTATCGCAATCACCCAACACCTAATGCGACTTCCAAATCTAGTAAGCTCTGTAAGAGGAAGAGTGGAAAGGTTTCTCAGGGTGGAAAAAATAGAACAAAATGGTTCAAGCCATGGTGACTAGTAATAATGGCTCTAAAGAGGTATTTTCTAAGGAATATACTTTAGGTTTGAATTGAACAAGAAGCCAATTTCTAAATATTCTCCAGTTCTGTTACCCAAGCTCTCTAGCACTCCCAAGGAGGCCGCAGTTCACATAGACCCAAAAAATCTATCTGCATTTCCTTGACACTTCTTACTTCCCAACTACTCTTAACAACTAGCTCACAGGGCCCATCCAAAAGAGGTTGATGTTCTTCTCGGCATGCCATGGCAAGTTTCCATGATATCCCTATTTCTATTGCGGAGTTAATAGAAGAGGAGTATAACATTGAGTATGCTAGACGAGGGAAAGTTTATGACAGGATTTGTCGAAGCATAATAACGTTGAATTTTTATAAAGCTAGTTTGACGCCTTGGATGGATTGGATGGTGACAATATGGCGCTTGACCCACGTTTTTCATGAATTTCATGTCATTGAATGTGAGAGGTTTTACCTAATCCAATCGTAAGTATATCATTTGCAATTCTCACAAACAAATTGTGAACTTGGATGTTTTTTATTTGTAGGATGTTAAGGTTACATGTTTTCAATTGTCAATGGTTAGTGAAGCGATTTCACCTGACAGTATAGATTTTACTAGTCATCATGATGGAGGACGTGGGGATTTAATATAATTTTCCACCCCTAATTAGCAACCCTTGTTTATGGATCGTAGCGTAGACCCCACCAATAGACCCATTTGGGCTCTCATTAATATTGAAAGCCACCCTTTTGGTTTCATCAACATCTATACATTGAATGATGGGATAAAAATGGATAATATTATTTAGTGGATAGACAATGAAATCACTTATGCCTATTAGGTCATATTCAACAACTTTTATATGGTCGAGTTTCTCTTGAATAAATGTGGGCACCTTCCTATGTGATTGACAATTGGAGAAAGGGATTCTTGGTATTACGTGTGTAGTAAATTCAGGTCTTATGATCCAAACACCTCACATTGAACCAGCTCTAAAACATGGTTCACTTTGTCTAATCATCGAGGTGAATCAAATCAATTTTTCAAACATCTCAAGAGTGTCATGTTATCTATTCTATGTACATATATATACTGATTTTACAAACATTTATTGCTTGTCAGTGGAAGTGATGTTATATGTCATTCTTTCTATCCACTTTCCCATCATATTTCGTATCACTTGGCAAGCCAATAGTCATTTTAGTCATAAAGGAAATTTTTTCTAAGTATATTCTTAATGGACCACAAGACCACACTCATTTATATGAAGTGAGTATGGAAGTCAACACCTCAAATATGTCACCTTCATAACTATCATCCAACTCTTTTGTCATGATGGACTCCATATTGGGTGGATGTGATGACTAGGATTGCTAGATTTCTTAGAATATATGGGAAACAACTGGCCATTATTTGGCGTCCCTCCTATTCCACCACTTCTTCCGATCTTAGCCAGGTAGTGGTGACATTTAAAGGAAATCCATGTTTTGAAACCTTGCAACTCTAAATAATCGATCCTAGACAACAAATCCAAGTTATGTGAAACTATAATGCTCAGGGGGCATAGATATGTGCTTTCTTTCACTAGCTTAAGGTTGGGGATTAGGTTTTGAATGAAGTTTTTCAATCACTCAAAGCCAAATATTCCTTTCATAAACTCTGAGCCATCTGTGATGGAGGAACTTGTCTCACAAATCTCCAAGTTATGTTGTATACCTTTGTTAATAACTACAAGGAATTTTTCCAAGATAAACCTCCTTCATCAGAACGACAAGATACCTTGAATAAATTCCTATCCATTGTGTCATGCAAAGTTTCTCTAGTGTAGAAAATTACCTTTGATATCCTTCTTTCCCTTGAGGATTTTCAGGAAGTGAATTCTACAAATCCCTTCGGGATAAAGTTGGTGTAGACCTTCTTTAGGTTTATATTCAGTGCTTCTAGTCTCATTCTCTCGGGCCTCATATCAAAAAATGGAATATCAAGTTCATCCCTAAGCCTAGAGACCACAAGCTTATAAGTAATTGGCATCCCATCACTTTTGTTAATATGTCTTAAAAATTCATAGGAAAAGCCCTTTCCATTCGGCTATGATGCATCCTTCTTGACGTTGTTTGGCTGGAAAAAATTGGTTTCATTCAAGGCTAGTATATCCTTGATACTATCATTATAGTTTGGGAAGACATGCAATGGGCACATAGATCCAACCAGCAAACCCTCTTCATCAAAATTGACTTTGAAAAGGATTATGAATGAATAGAGTGGCACTTCATTCCTACTATGCTCTAATCCCTGGGATTTGGCCCCAATTTGATTCAGTCTGTCAATATGCTCTTTGTGCATACATCTGCCAATATGACCATTATTGGGAATAGTTTGGAAGATTTTGATATTTGCAGATCAATCTTATAGGATGATCGTTGCCTCCTACCCTCTGTGTCCTTGAAATTAAAAGATTTGGTTACCAACGAGAAAAAGCTCAATCCCAGGGGCTAGTTAAGGGCATTGTCTTTACCTCTACTAATGTCTCCCAATTTCTTAGTGGTCATTTATTGGATAAATCCTTCTTTATTCTCCTTCAAGATAAAAATAACATTAGCAATGTTATGCAGTGTCTTAAAACTATTTTCTTACCTTTTGGATGTTCCATTCAATGGCATTAAACACAATATTACATACAGTTCTTCCTCCCTGAACCCACCTGGTTGGCTATGTATGATTGGAAGATTTTTTACCATAGATAAATGTTTAAATTTCTATGTATTCCCTTTTTCCTTTCATCCTTCTCTTGCGGACCTTTGGTAGTATTTCATGGAGTGGGTGGCTTGAAAGTTAGAATAGTGGATTACTAAACCGCTATGGTTAGTGGGAAAATTTCATATATGTTCAAAAATTCTTGAAGCCATGCATTTTTAATACTATTCCTACTAGATCCCTTCAAAGATGTTTTGTGAAAAATCTTTAAAAATTGCTCAAAGACTTCCTTTAGACAAATTCTTTCACCATAAATGGTTTCCACAAAGTTGCATGTGAAACTTGTTTCCTTTCAAGGGATTCAACTGATTTAGGCTTCATTAACATTCTCCATTAAGGGAAGTCTCTCTACACTAAATGGATAATCTGCAGCACATAAAGGAAAGAATCATGGAAAGTGCTCCTAAAAATGGCATTATAGAAGGCTCCCCTTATGGACTTATTTCCTCATTGGTCATATTCTAGTCAAAGTGGTTGGCACTTTTGTCCTCTGAACTATTTGGAAAGCCTGGGAGTAAATCAAGCCATAGTTCATATGGAATGGAAGTGGCTTCTATAAAAACATTTCATTTAATTACCACTCTTTGTAGTTGTAATTTTTCATTCAATTCTAGGATCATTGTTTGGCCGAGTTACATTGGATTCATCTACTCCACCTTTTCAAGAAAGGCATTCACACCATCTCATACCTCTTTTGTAAACACACTCAATAATGGCTACCCTAGTAAGAGATCAAAGCTTAATTAAAATTGGCTCTTCTAGATTGAGCTCTCATCACTGAAATGATTTACTTTGTGCCAGGTTGTGATCGGAAAGATTTCTATTATTTCATCTTGTCCTTGATGTACGGATCGGAAGTGGTATTTAGACACCCTGTTCCGAAACTACTCAGATGGCTGAGGTTATGCCTGACACTCTCCTCATTTTTCCATGTTGGGAAAGATCAATACTTCATGGGGAGTTTGATCCTCACCATGTCAATCTAGAAAAGAAAATTTCATATTGTTTGGTCCTCCTATGTGGAACCTAAAATTTCTCACTTTCTATGGCATGTTCTTCACTAAATACTTATGCTTCGTGGTCATCTTGTTCACCTGGGAGTTTGTGACCCTAAATATCCCTTATGTGGTCCTCTGGAAACCTTGTCTCACCTTTTCTATTATTGTCGGTAATGTCACAAATCCCAAAAGGCTTGGAGTTAGATTGATTCTTTCTTCTTCACCTTGCGACTGGAGTGTTTTACTATGGCAGGATGTTATTTTACGAGACAATAGTCGAATACCGCACAAATTTTCCCATATTTGGAACACTTTTAGAGGGGAAGTCTTGTTCTCATGACTTTGGAAAGAAAGAAATACTTGTTTATTTATAAACGTTGTTCGTTAATAAGAAATTCTCTATTTATAACAAATATTTGGTTATCGAGACTGGTATTGCTGTAGATTCATAGTTCAAGCCAACAAAGTTGTGATTGACGTAGAGCATATGCAAATGCTCATTTTTCATTGGGGTTGATGCCCCTTACAATGTTTCTCGTGAACAACAAACCACTTCTGTCGCTGCTCCTCGGCTGACAAGGCAGTGCCAACGGGCATCCACAAAGGTGGTGCAGACTATCATAGCTGCTCACAACACCGCATCTTCATACTAAGCCCATCGGTCTCTGATGTAGCCAACTTCCATAGAGGATCTTCTCCTTGTTGCCTTCATCCTACCACCGGCGGTTAAGATCACCCCACACTACCCATCCAGCTCGAATAGGGCTCGCTGACTACCCCTAAGCCTCCCACTTAAGAAGGTTGGAGCCTTCTCACCTCCGCTCGACAATTTTATTAGTTTCTCTCGTCATCTGCACCCTCTCGAGCCATTGCTAAAGATACTGAAGATGGAAGTCTGACTCTGGTTGGGATGTGTCGGTAGAGTGGCAAAGACCTGCATGACTTTGGCTAGCATGATAAAGACCCCGCCCCCTGCTGGGAAATAATTCTTAGCGATGGGCTTAACTTCTCTACCTTTTTATTCTCCGATGCTATATAATCAGTTGTGTGCCTAAACTCTGTAGTTGCCTAGTTTGATTTCAAAATTTTGGGGCATGCTTCCTTACCACACCCGTTTTTTTTTGTGAATAATCTTGTATCATTTTACTTGTTAATATAATATAAGATCTTAATCATCAAAAATAAACCGTTACGATGTCCATATCTTTATAATAACTTTACTTTTTACACATTTGTCTAACGTAACATCTCATACTTTATTTTGAGAGACATATTTTAATAATATGGTATTATTCTGTAAAGAAAAGCAGGATTGGCCATAACTCCCTACGCCTTAAGCATTAGGTTCAGAAATACTGTATCTATCAAAGATGAAGTATCAATCAAATTAGGCTTATATTATAAAAATGCAGAATGTGGTTTGTACGCCCATTCCTGTAAATAAAAAAAGAGGACAGAGAAAACAAGCGAAAGAAAACAAGACTACAGTCACGAGCAAGTAGCAATTATGGATGCTGGTGAGGAGAACGCTCACGGGATTTATTTTATTTCTTCCCACTTCCTATCTCTCGACAAAACATTCCCATCAATATATATGGACATCTCCATTCACTTTCGTAGTGAATTAACGAAATAATTATTTAATGTAGTGTGTCTACAAAGGATCTGATTGAGTTGAAAAACATTCCCTAGCTCGGAAGATAATATTCCAATGGGAATATAAAAAACAAAATTGACTTTACCTATTTAGAGGGTTACTTATTGGAATAAAATTTAATCAATTAGCTTGTTCACTGCCTAAATAAATGGATATAAGTAGTCCTGTGTTTTAGACTAATGGACTTCGCCTTTATATAATATGAGGTTATTCACATTTCAGCAGGGAGCTGATATTGTAGGATGTACAATGTTAGGATCAATGTGTGTATTATTTGTAAACGCAGTTGAATGACGTTTTTAATTAACACAAATTGAATCAAATAATCCTGTTAGATTGCATCTAATTAGAAAATCAAACTTAATAGTACTAATAAGGAACAGGTTAGATCACAGGAAAAGAAAAGTAAATATATTATCTAAAAATATTTGAGAAAATGGTCTCAAACAATCTATATATTCTCTCTGCTTGGAAAAAAATATTTGGTTTAAAGGAGCTTTAGAAACAAACAGGTTCATCCCTTAACATCTTTTTTCTTTATGCTTTCATTTCTTATTTTTATATCTAATTTTGCAATCAAAGTTATAAACTTCATAAATTCATATTATAAATATACATTTTAAATTAAATACTTATTAAATACTTTTTTATTTTTTAATAAATTATAAATCACTGGTTAATAATTATATAATTTAAGGTTTATTATTTGTATTTCTTCACTAGAAATTTTGAAAATAATATTTTTTTGTTATAAAATTATTAAAAAATAATACCTCATCAAATAGTAAACTAATTTTTTGACTTGCATTTTTAAATAATATAACTTTAAGTTTTATAAATATAATTGATAATACAAAAATGAAATATTGTGATTTAAGTTTTAACAATTATATATTTTGTGATTAAGTATATTAATTACACAATTATTAAATATTAATTATTTAATTCTTTATTTAATGTTTACAAATAATGCATTCACAATTCTTATATATAAAGATTGCATAATTTTAAATATAAATATTTTCGTTACATAAAATTCATTTAATTATTTTCAAATTTCAAATGTGACGGTTGTTTTATAGCTTTAATTGTAAGACAATTTATTTTATTTTCAATAGATTATAAATTGAACTTTATAATTCATAAATAAAAACCTATAAACCAAAGCTCATATAACATTCTTGTCTAAAAATTTTAACATCATAATTCTTATGTATATGGATTTCATAATTTTAAATATAAATATTTTAATCACATCATCCTTATTTAATTGTTTTCAAATTTATAATTTATAATTTCCTACAAAAATTGATTGTAATATTATTTATTTTATATTTAATAAATTATAAATTGAGGTTTATCAATTTAAAAATGAAAACCTATATACAAAATTTCATATATCATTTTTGTCTAAAATTTTAAAAATCATAAATTTGATATTTAATTGTTTATTTTAACTTTAATTATTATTAAATATTTTTTTAAAAAGTAAATTATAAATTATGGTATCAAAATTATATAACTATTCAATGGTAACATCTTTATTCAATTATTAAAATTTAAGTATACAATTGTAATTCAATTATATATATATATATATATATATATATATATATATATATATATATATATATATATATAAACCTTAATTTTAACTTCAATTTAAAATTGTAAAATACATCAATTTGAAATAAATCTAATAAATTACTGGATTTACATTATAAATTGAATTTTTCGATGACAAACATGACAACTATGCAATAATTTATAAACCTTAAACCTTAAATATAAACGATAATGATGGCGACGATAATGATGATTACAGTAGATGACAATGATTGTGAATGTGAATATGACAATCACGATCATGATCTAATGATGATTATATCGACGATGATAATCATGAAGATGACTATGATGTTGTGCTAGTGAAATTAAATGAAAATTTTTCTGATGAAATAAAAAATGGGGCCCACTCACCTATAGGAAAAAAAAATAGAAATGTAATGAATTTTATTTTGTACCCATAAATAAAAACTAGGGTGAATTTTATTTTGTACATATAAATAAAAACTGGGGTGAATTTTTTTTTGTACCTGTAAATAAAAAAATACTTGTTACACTTTAATAATTACATAAAAAATATTTTTTCTCACTGCACCTTTGCTCTTTTTGCAAAGCTTATTGGAAAAAAAATAGCAGACATGAAATAATAAAGAATAGTGATAGACTTTTATTGTGCCGAGGTTACAATCACATTAAATGTATGATAACTAATTTAAGTATATATCATTTTAATAGATTTTTATCACAAAATAAAGTCATTTAATTATTTTAAAACTAAGGTGGTTATAATATATTGCTCATATATCTTGCAATGGAACCTAATGCAAGAGGAGGAGGCTTGAGGATGGGACTGCAGAAAAGTGAGGGAGATGGTAAAGGTGTGGTTACTGGAAGCTCTAGGTTGACTACGACTTGCACAACAATGTGTGTGAAGGGTGTTTCTGCGGTCATGGCCAGATCCTAGTCCTCACGCCTATTTGGAGACACTACTACGGAGCCCATGAATATTTTGCCTTCATGGATTGAGGGGGATCCACTTAACAGTACCTAAGGAGGTAGTGGACAGAGCAAGGAGCAATCTCAACTACGGTGCAATAGGAAGATTTTGAGGATTGAGGCCTAACATCAAATTTGTAAGGGAATGGTGTAAGAGGAAATGGTTCTGTAGGTTGGATGTACGATCACTCCAATCGATAGCTTCCTCTTCTTTTTCCAAAAGGATGAGGATCTGCAACGAGTGCTTACTGATGGACTATGCTTTTAAGGGAAATAAAATCTCAACATTTGTAGGTGGGATTCTGGGATGAAAATGGATTACTCTTTCCCATGCCTTCCTATGTAGATCCACCTTCCTAGATTACCTTTGGAATTTAGGGATCAAGATGTTTTCCTTCGCATTATTGAGTCTATGGGGGTGATTATTGTTATGGACCTTGGGATGAGAAATCATTCACGTTTTTTCTTTTCACAGTTGCGCATTAACGTCCCTGTAGGTTCTCAAGTGCCTTGCAAATTTTTTTCTGAATACCTCAAAATACAAAGTTGAACATGAAATTGTTATTGAGAAATATATGGTCATTTGTGAAACTTATAGGAGGAATGAGTATGAGGTCTCATTCTGCTACAGTGAATCTTCGTGCTCTCAGACGGTGAGAACTGGGGTGGTTTCTAGACCTATGGCTAAGATGGAGAATTTTGTACTAGTTGAAATAGTTCTTAAATAGGTCATTATAGATGAGAAGAATGAAGATGACGAGATGCCTGAAGAAGATTTGTGTGATGATAATAATGGGGAAAAAGAGGACAATGAATTCTTGGTTCGTACTCTGGATCAGCCACTTCCCTAGCCATTATGTGTTATTTCTAAGGTGTCCAGGGTGTTCCTAGTGGAAGGTCATGGTGAACTGGTGGCCCGGTCTCCAAATTCAAATTCAAAATTCACATGAAAAACTTCTCCCGGGTAGGCGTTGGTGTCAGGTGGGAAAATAGTTAATGCTGAAACTAGAGAACAAAGTTATGACTGACAAAAAGGGACATGCAACTAATCTCCACTCAATATGGACCCGATCAATGCCAGTCAATGCATCATGACCATCAATTTCAGAATGGATGGTCATGATGCATTGACCAAGTACATATTAAGTGAAGGGTAGCCTTTTCCCGAAAATGGTAGGGTGTCCCTTGTGGATGATGACTCATTGATCTGGGTACAAGATGCCCTTGGATCTTCAGTAACTACCTCAATTGACAAAAGGATGACTGTAAGATGTGAAGGTGACGCGGGGGTAAAAAAGAGGGGGCTCTTTTGAATTTTTAATTGAATACAGACTATAATCGAATGGAATCACAATAATTTAATTTGGGATGAAATTAGGTGGAAGGAGGAATGTTGATGGAAGAATGTGGGAAATTAGTGGTGGATCTCAATGACTCAACAGATCCTAGGAATGATGGCGAGGGTGGATGGAGGTCCTACCCAAGCTACATCATAATACTCGTAGTTGATCCTCGGGGTTAGCTTTTGTTGGTTCTTGATGTATTTGGTTGGCTGGGACCTTTCATTGTTTTTTGTATTTGTATACTGTTGATGGAGGCTTTCTCATTGCTTTCTATTTTTTATTACTTTCGCTCCCTTGTACGGGTTTTTTTGGTCCCCCAAAAACAAAAATTTTCTTACCATAACTAATAAAAAATAAGATATTTCTCATTTTAAGACTATCCCTTGGGTTATTTTCCTTTCCACTAATTTTTTTATTTGAGATATTCATAAAGCCATAAAATTATAATAAATTTAATTTAGATATATTTTTGTGACATTTGATATGTATATAACTTATGTTTAGAAAAAACATGATGGTTAAATATAGATATATCAAAAGCTCTTCTAGTGAATACAGATCTTAAAATTATAAATAGAACTTGTACCAAATCCATTTATTATGAAGGGTTTCCCTTTTGTTGTAGGAAATATTTTGTATTGAGTTGTTTAGACTCACAATGCCAAAACCTGAAACACAAGCTTCATGACATAACACTATAGTAGAAAGATTCTCCACATCGTTACATGTACGTGTGGGTGAGTGTGGAAACAAATAGAAAATATGCTTCGAAATTTCAAGATTTCGAAACAATCCTACTTACTTATTTGGAGGAAGAGTAAATTACATTAAAAGAAATGCCACATTTAGTAGTGGTGGAAATATTCTGAAGGGTAGAAAGATTCTCTACATTGTTACATGTACGTGTGGGACGTGAGTGTGGAAAAAAATACAAAATATGCTTCGACAACTCAAGATTTTGAAAAAATCCTATTAAAACTAATGTAGCCAAATTCTAAACAATCTTGATATACTGCAAATAATATGAACTCCAAAAAAAAATAGATCTCCTTCTTTGTCATTCACTAATAAACTACAATGTTACCTAAACAGGAAGATAACTCCCAACTCGAGTTGCAAGCAAACCCTAACTAACTTTGACTAAATCTACTCTAGGTGAAGGAATTTTCTATTTTTAGCAGTTTACTAGAACCTGCTATTCTTAGTAAGTTCCCATGCTTATTCGTACGAACAAAAAAATTTCCACGCATCTTCTGCATTCCTAAATTAGAGGAATTGCTAGCTTTCTAACTCATAATGTAATTAATAGACTAAAATTAACTAATGCCCAAAAATAGGAAAAAACTGAACTACACCTTAAATCCTAATTTTTGGCCTCAAGATGGCAGATTTAGGGCCCAAAAATGAGCCAAAACTTTCCCCAACTAGTAGGGCCGATTGTTGATTCGTTCTTCTCATCGAAACATGTGGTTTAAAAAAAACGGATTCAAACGGACACTTGGAGCTCAAGTTATGACCTTGTCAAGTTCCTGCTAATTTTGGTGCATCATTTCTTATTTGGAGGAAGAGGAAATTACATTAAAATAAATGCCACATTTAGTAGTGGAGGAAAAGGAGAGGCATGAGGAGCAGCTTAGGGAGAACACTATGTCTACTTCGAAAAAAGGGGGAAGTATATGGCTGAGGGAGGTGTAAAGACCATGGTTTAGTTCTGTGTATCTTCTTGATTGAATATGAAAATATTCATTCCTACCAAATGAGTGGATGATACATGGGCTGATTGGTAAGAAGAAGAGAAGGCTTCAAAAGACAAATATGACTTTGTGATCTCAATTAGGTGGCTAACCTGGGTGGTTTCGCAGTGGTGCTAGTGTTGTCTGTTGTAGGACACACCGTTGTTCTCAAGGACATTAGAATGTTTTTGATTAACTGTTAGAAATGAGGAAATTTGGATGGCGTCATACATGGGACATCTTTGTTTCTAGGTTTATTTCTATCTTTTTGTGGCTTGGGGATCAAGTTTTTTTTCATGTTTTATGTGTGTTGTATGTGGCTTTCTTTTGCTCTATCTTTTGGTGCTATGTTCAAGGTTTGAAGGTGCCGTTCAAAACTTCATTTTTAATCTAATACAAAAAATAGAATATTATTCTATAAAGATAGGATTAGCTATAACTCATTATGCCCGAGCATTAAGTTGAAATATACACCTTTTCAAAATCAAAATAATAATAATCTCCAACGAACACTTACGTTCATGCACTATTTTAGAGGTAAATCGATATAACTTTTAGGGTTGTGTAAAACTGCCGCACTTACGAAAGATGGAGAGTATATCAAATTAGGTTATTATCAAACGATGTATTCGTTAGCAGTTGTATCCCTGCAAATAAAAAAGATGGCAGAGAAAACAAGCGAAACAAAACAAGATTGCAGTCACGAGCAACTAGCAATTATGGATGCTAGTCCGGAGAAGGCTCACGGGAATTATTGTCTTTCTTCGTACGTCCCATCTATCAACAAAACATTCCCATCAAAATATATGGACTATTTCATTAACGTCCGTATTGAATACAAAATATCATTCTTTAGTGGACTCTATGAAGACAGGATCGTATTGTGTTGAAAAACATTCCAGATCTGGGAAGATAACTTTCTAATGGGAATAACGATATATATTTTCATTTAATTTAAAGCAATGATATTGGCGTAAAATCTAAGAAACTACGTCGATAACAGATGCAGTTGGGCGTGTTATAATACGAGGTTCATCTCTTTTCACCGTACAAAGCTCAATAGGATCCGCATTTAATCGTAGTAATTTTAAAGGTCGTTAAATGAAATGTTCTATATAAAGGTTTAATAAAATAATCTGAATACATTCCATCTACGGGACAGCTCAGATCATAGGAAAAGAAATAATTCTTATATAATCTAAAATAATGAGAGGAGATTAGAGAGGATAATTATAGGTTGCCCCTACACTTGGAGGCAATTTGCAGTGACAATTTGTATGTATAGATCTACATGAACATTTAAGATACAGCTATAACACGAAATTTAAATATCTAGAAATAGACGAGTAACAATTTTTGTAGAAAGCTGCGAACTTAAAGAGTGTATGAGAAGAGGAAAACCGTAGTGTACAAAGCGATTTTCTTGTCTTTATTTGTGAAACTTTTTTCACTTATTTTTTCCAACCATAAGTCAATATGAACTTGTTGGGAACGTCATCTGCAGTGCTCTTCAGAATCTAAATATGACAATTAAGTCTATAAAATGCACATGTATGTCAAACGTACTTCAAATTTGAGTTTGAAATGAGAGAAAATATGAGCTCCCTTGATGTTTATGACGTCAATTGATGGTAGGAAAATTCGGCATTAAAAAAAAAAAAAAAACAATGTATTCAATGAGTACTTCGGTGTAATATCAGTGTTGTAATCTTTATTTTTATGATCCGCTCAAACAATTACTAAATTCTATAAGCTTGAAATTC
Source organism: Taxus chinensis (assembly GCA_019776745.2). Taxonomy (NCBI): domain Eukaryota; kingdom Viridiplantae; phylum Streptophyta; class Pinopsida; order Cupressales; family Taxaceae; genus Taxus; species Taxus chinensis. The sequence continues at coordinate 765,580,397 of CM034152.1, forward strand.
GTTTTTGGGAAGGGATGATTTTAGACTGGTATTTCTGAAAAACTATTTCATCTGGGTTTGTCAGAATTGTAAAGAAGGTGAATAATTGAAATGGCGCTTACTGAGATGAGTTCGTCCCCACTCTCGTTCCCTAACCTTAACATTGCTGAGAGCAATATTGTTAGTGGCAGTGGTTAATCTGGCTATGGCTTTGTAGGTGTCGATCATGGAAGCCCAGGTGATAGAGACAGACAGGGTTCATTTTAATACACCTTTTAGAAATCAGAGGTGGAAAATCCCTGGCGAATATCCCCAGAACTGGTTTCATGGGAAGGAAATTTTTTGGGGGGTTGTATGCAAGTTTTTTTCTTGATTTTCAAGTGGTGTGACAGAAGGCTGCAGACGCGTGATAAGAGGTTTGTTGTCCCACAACAACAACCTTGTTGACACATGCGATAACAAGATTTTATGTCATGTGTCTACAACCTCTGCCTTTTGGTCGCGCGACAACAAAATCTCTGTGTCGTGCGACAACAACCTTCTTGATGCGCGACAGGAGGTTTGTTGTTGCGTGATAATAACCTTGTTGACACGTGATAGAAAATCTTCTTACGCGCATCGGCAGCCTCTGCCCTCTAGTCGTGCGACAACAAAATCTCCGTGTCACGTGATAACAACCTTGTTGATGCGCGACAATAAATATTCTATTGCGCGTCTATAGCCTCTGCCCTCTGGTCGCTGGACAACAAAATCTCTGTGTCATGCGTCAAAAAACTCTCTATCGCATATCTGCTTCATCCGCACTCTTGTTGCACGAAAACAAACTCTCCCTATTGCGTGTTTGCATCCTCTGCCCTCTTGTCGTGTATCAACAAAATCTCCCTGTCACGTGTTTATAGCCTTCGCCCTCCTATCACGTGTTTACTGTACTTGATAATACATATGCCCTCAGGTGGTATCAGTGAGCTAGTAGTGTTCTACTTAGCGAATAATCTAGGATTATATAGGGTATAGTTTCAAGGGTAGGCAAAGCCAATCCCTAAAAAAAATTAAACTGTAATTTTGAGGTGAACCGGTCACTAACCCGCGTAAGAATATTTGTCTTTTCGAATGTTTCAAAAATGGAATATTTTCCATATTACGAATATTCACCACTAAAACTATCTGCGGAGACAGGGATATCTTGAAGGGAGGATTTGGAGTGGCTACTTACCATGGGAACATGGATAGGAGTCATGTTTGTACTCAAGGTGGAAAGTGAGGCCCCTCTAAGACCAAAAATAAAGAAAACAGTAACCCATCTTCCGCTACAAAAGCCAGCTCTCCTCTCTCCAAATAGGGCATAGATGGTTGCAATAAGAGGAGATAGGGGTTATCATTTCCTCCTGCCATTGTTATAGGAGGCCAGCATTTAAAACCCTCACAAAAGACTCTAGTACTAAAGATAGAGGAGGATCTGCTATAAAAGGTTCTCAAGGAAGAGGATAATCTCTCCCAGCTTGGCCTCATCTATAGATTTCACAAGTTCTTGTCTAAACTATCCCAGCTGCCATGACTGGATGTATTAAATATTGAGGGAATAGATTAAGGGTAAGATTGAGCTTTACACTTGTGTTAAAGCTTATTTCATTGCTATCTTGGAAACCTTAAAGATAGGGATTTAGTTTTTTATCGGTATTGAGTTTAGGGTGAACATGGGCTCATGTTTGAGGCATGGCATCCATCTTTTGATCCTCTAAAAATGTCCTTCAAGATACTTTCCTTGTTTGGGTTTGATTTACAGGAATGGCATTACAACACTAGAACAAATTATGCCTTATAGCTTTAGGCAATATCTTAGAATCTTTTGTGAAATTTGATGATAAAACTTATGGTTAAATTCATACAACTTATGCTAGAATTTTTGTTAATCTTGACACCTCTCAATCCCTTCTAGCATAAATTAATTTGCAAATCACTGACAGACATTATTTACAGAGGATCGACTATGAGGGTTTAGCTTTCAGATGTCAGTGATATTTTCAAATGAGACATCTTTTAGATAACTGAGAGCGTTCCAGATGCAAGGAAAAACTAGCATGGTAGAATGAATCTCTTCAAAACTATCTCACGATGAGTCCCCATTTAGACCACGGTGTAGAATCTTTTAAGGTTACTTATTTAATAAAAACGTCTTTCCATTCTTAACTTACATTCTAGAAGATTTATGACATAATTCGTACAATTATTCTTATGAATCTAGATTTTTTCCTTTTATACTAATGAGTAATTAGCTTAAGATTAAATTTTCTGAAAGAGGGTCATCTCTAAAATGTCAATAACTTGCTTAATTCATTTGATTATTAAAGGAGTTTTTCCATTTCTCACAAGGTTATTTAACCATACTCAAGCTACTAAAACTTGTTTCATACATCCATTACACAAGGTGACAAGCACAAGCTCCGGAAATTGAGGGAAAGTACCATTTAGGTTCGGGACTATAATATCCTTTGTGCAAGGATCAAAAAGTTTAATATTTCTTAAGAAAGGTTACAAAGCACCTTGGCAAGGGTTAGAGGAAAAAGGTCAAATTGTATTCATCTTCATGATCTCATTGCTTATTAACTAGTATTTTATTGAGGTTTAAGAATTTATCTAGAATGGTTAAAATCTTTATTTAGGCTTCTCCTGAATAAGTTCAACAAAAGAATACATATTAGGTTTCAAAACAGATGAGTTAGATTTAATGGTTTCGGGGTCAATAACTCCTGCTTACTAAGACCTAGGTAACTTACTAAAAGCTAATCACTAATTACACTTTAAGATCATTTTACTTCCCACAACAAAAGGATAAACGTTATTAGTTAGCTTAGGTTTAGTAAGGTATATCCTTTTTACACAAGTAGATAGTTCTTCTTCTTCCATTTAAAGACTCGGGATTTTATGAAGAACATCACAACTTCATTATTATTATTTTTTGAATAAATTTTATAAGGATTACCAACCCTCTTTATTATGCCTAGAATTGCATTATTAGCATAACCTAGGAGGGTTTACTAAAAAACAAATTAACTCAAAGAAATTTTACCATTTCCCTTAAGATCTAGTCAAGGATATATATCACCTTATCAAAAGATACACAGTCAAGGATGATGAATAGATTTTAGGGTACTTGACTTGAAAACTTGACGGTAGGCAATATTGGGCCAAATAAATTAAGCTATCTTTCAAATTTTATATAGTACCATAACTAGCAATGATATATTTATATCATTCACAAAATATTTTACAAGTTTTGTTACAGCTGGTTATGACAACCTTACTCCAAAAATACAATAGACCAAAACAATGAGCCCTCCAAAAGGCTCCACAAACACAATTCCAAAATCTTACAACACAACAAGCATTTGTACAAAAGAACTTCATAAGAAAACTTGATGCAACTTCTACAAGTCTTTCCTTTTTCTACTCGCAAAATCCATCTGCACAATTATTAGGTTGAGTCAGTTCACAAGAAGTGAGCATGCTAAGGACAACACACAAACAAACATTATGCTACTATTAACAATATCATGAAAGGAAAACATATATTTACAAGAAATGGATTTAAACTCTCACCACTAGTCAAATTATCAAGACAATAAAATTTTCACAATGGAAACTAAGAAGGAGGCCATATGTTTCAATTATGAACAACGTCTCTCAAAATAACAAGAGTTCAACAACCAATTAGGTAAGACCATAGGCCCTAAAAGTTAGAAACAAAATGTCAAGTGTATTGGGATTTCAATCACGTAATCCAATAGATTACATGATTGAAATATAATACTCAACCCATTAATCTATATTTCATAGGGAAGTTAAAAGCACTGGTTGCGATCATTTCTCTGTAAAACGACAATAACTTTTTAATTATTTAGGAAGGGCCACTAGCCATAAGCTATATCCAAAAGCAAAATGTATAGGGATTTCAATCATGTAATCATATTGATTATACAATTGAAATCTAATACTCAAACAATCAACCTATACTTTCTTACTTAACAAGTGGCTCCGAAATTAAAAAATGATAAGAAGACAAAAAATACAAGGCTAATAAAATGTTCGAAATAGGCATTGCCTAGCAGCCAAGTGACTTGATATATCCAAGCACGGAAAAACAACAAGATTTGAAACTACCCAATTCCTTCATGGAAGTTGGAATTATAAACATCCATCTGAATTTCATAGTACTTTAGATTCATGATCCTTCTTAGGCAATTTATAATTTTGGTTCATAAAAAAAATCGTTACTTTCTCATCACAAGTTCTTTTAATGTAACCATCATTACCATACCCAAGCCACCCTTATACATATTTACATGTACCACCAACTGCCATTAAAAATCTTAACAACAAATTTCGTCATACCTCAATAAGATAATTATGCATAACATCAAAAGTAATTAATAAAGATCGAGACAACCACATACCAAACCTGATCATATTAATAGAGGGTTCTGAGGTAATCATCAACAAGCCATTATATTGCAAGGTTCATGAACAAGTTACTAAAACTTAATTCATATTAAAACAACATAAAAACCATACTTTAATCATAAAGGAAATTAGAACTACTCTTCATTCTTGATTAAAGAGTTTCACATGTTAGCCACAACAACAATGTTGTTATTAAAATAGCTAATTTTAATCAGATTCATGGCCCAAATTAATTTCCATCTCAACCAAAAATAAAGAGAGTCATTAATGTGTACGGTGAATATAAGAGATCAATTTTTTTAAATAACTAGATTTAATAAGCCTTAAATGAAAACTATTCGAGAGGCCATACTTTGCTATAAAAGATCATTCGAGTTTGCATTCATAGTGAAAACAAAACTACTCCAAGAATATTTAATGATTAGTAATTGAATTTGAAAAGGTAATCATAGTTTACATTAAGCCATTCAAAACATAGTAGAGGATTGAAGTTCCTTGATTGTTTACTATTACCATGCAATCCAAGTACATTTCACATAAATTAAGGTAGATACTATTTACCTTATTCATCTCCAATCCTCTTATAAAGAAATTGATGGAAGGAGACAATTTTTTTATTCAATGCATGTTTTGAAACAAATATAGCAAGCCAAATATATAGGTTGCGGGAAGAGAGAGGACAATTACATAACTATCTACAAACAAAAACTAACAATGTATTAACTAAACTGATGCGCTAACATTCCCCCCCTTAATACAATGCTCTTACAAATGTACCCCCTAAACAAATCAAAATTCACTTTTCCGGGAGGCTTGGTGAGAATATCTACAACCTGAAAAATTAGTGGGGCAGTACTCGAGCTAAATTTGGTGGTTCACGACCTGTTCATGAATGTAGTGACATTCGACTTCAATATGCTTTCTTCATTCATGAAAAACATGATTCTTCACAAGATTCAACACACCTTGATTGTCGCAGTGAATGATGGGAGGATTCTCTTCAAGAATCCTTATATCTTCAAGAATGTGACGTAACCAAATCACTTCACACACAGCTCCTCGTACGGCGTGACATTCAACCTCAGTGGATGAGAGAGCAAAAACAGTTTGCTTCTTGCTAATCCATGAAATAGGCCCAGATCCAATATGAAAAACATACCTTGAAGTGGATTTCCTGTCATCAACGGATCCTGCATAGTCCAAGTCTGTATATCCCTATAAGAAGAACTGAGTGTTCTTATGATATTCAAGACCAAAGTAAATTGTACCTCAGACATATCTAAACACATGCTTTGTTGCTATCCAATGACATTTCTTCGGCTCCTACATAAATCTTGTGAGATAGCTCACTGCAAAGCAAAGATCTGGTCTGGTATAAGTTAAGTAAATGAGACTCCCCAAAAGCTTCCTGTAGTGAGTGCCATCTACCTACGATGAATCCAGAAAAATGAAGGAGAAAGAATAGAGATTGTGTATCTCATATTATTCTATTTAACACAAAGCTCACGTACAATATTTATAGGGACGTGTACAAACTTGTACTGGACTCCCCGGAATGGATGGAGAGGTTACTAACAATAGAAGGAGTGAATAATGGAATAAACAACAAGATAATAGAGATAGGATAGAAATAAAATACTACGTTAGCCAACGTATGCTAACATTCCCCCCCCCCCCCCTTTATTACACTATTCTTGCAAATGTGACCCTCTGAAAAGATTCAAATTTCACTTTTCCAAGAGATTTAGTGAGAATGTCAGCAACTTGTGCTTTTGTAGGATAGTACTAGACCTGAATGTGATGGTTCAAGACGTGCTCTCGAATGAAATGACAATCAATCTCAATATGCTTTGTTTGTTCCTGAAAAACTGGATTCTTCACAAGCTTCAACACACTCTGATTGTCGCAATAGAGAATATGTGACTTTTTTCAAGAATTCCCATGTCATCCATAATGTGATGTAACCATATCTCTTCGCACATAGCTCCTCGTGCAGCAAGATATTCTGCCTCTATGGATGAGATAGAAACAACATTCTGGTTGTTGCTTATCCATGATATAGGTCCAGATCTGAGATGAAATATGTATCTTGTGGTTGACTTCCTATCATCTACAGATCCAGCATGGACCAAGTTGATGTATCCTTGTAAGAAGAATTTATCATTCTTCTTATATTCCAAACCATAATCAACTATACCTTGGACATACCTCAAAACATGCTTTATTGCAGTTCCAGTGACATTTCTTCAGTTCTTGCATGAACCTGGAAAGATAGTTGACAACATAGCAGAAATCTGGTCTGGTATATGTCAAAAAGATGAGCCCTCCAAAAAATTTCCTGTAGAGAGTAGCATTTACTTGAGGTGAGTCCTAGAATTTGAAAGTTTCAAGCCGTTTTCCATAGGAGTGGATATAGGTTTGTAGTCGGACATTTTGTACTTTTCCAGGAGTGTCCTGGCGTACTTTATCCAGGAGACAAAAATATGATCCTCCTGTTTGTCATATCTCCAAGCCAAGAAAGTAATGTAGTAGCCCCAAATATGTCATGTCAAAGGTTATTTTGAGATCATTCTTTACAATATCAACCTGATCTTTTGAACTACCAGTGATCACAAGATCATCCACATATATAACCAAGAATGACAATTTCTTTTTTTACCTTCTTTATATACAAATTTGAATATGAGGGGCGATGAGTGAAGCTATGCTGCAGCAGGTGATCATCTGATCTTGATATACTATGCCCTTGGAGCTTGTTTCAGTCCATACAAGAGATTTGATGAGACGACATACCTTTTTAGGATGATTTTCTATCAACAAATCCTTCAGGTTGGGTCATGTATACTTCTTCTTTTAGATCACCATTTAGAAAATCACTCTTGACATCCATCTACTAAAGTCTCCATCCTTCTCTGTGTTGCTAGTGCACAATCTAATTTGATGGTTTTGATCTTTGCAGTGGGTGCAAAGGTTTCTTCATAATCAATGCCCTCTTTTTTAGCATATCCTTTTGCTACAAGTCATGCTCTGTGTTTTTTGATGGATCCATCTGCCTTATATTTTGTCTTGAAAACCCATTCGTAGCCTTTGGGTTTCTTTTCTGTAGGTAGATCGACAAGTCCCCATGTCTGATTTTTCTTGAGTGAGTCAATTTCTATATCCATGGCCTTAATCCATTGAGGTTGACTTAGTGCTTCACAAACATTATCAGGCTTGGAGATATTAATTGGTGAACTCATGAGTGCAAAGTTTACCTCATTTATTGTTTGACTCCTTGTTTTGACTCTAGATGATGTATCTGGGAGTTGTTACAAATGTGAGTCTTTGATGGTGCTTTGTACCCACTTCGGATGAGAACTTGGATGCTTTTGAGAAGAACTATGTCATTGCCATGTGGATTGTTGTGGAGTCACATTGTCCAGTTCTCCAAGGTCAACAAATATCTCCCCTTGCAGCATTTCTTTTCTTTGAGTAGTCTCCTCTGGCTCATCATCTGACTCGCAAACTAGTTGGTGAGAGGTGGTTGGTAGTGGATTGTTTGTTGATATTGTTGAGTCAAAGGATGACTCGTCACAAACCATGTCTCGAATCTCATATATTTTCTTCATCTCAGGATCCATGAGATGATATTCCTTTGAGGTAGTTTTCTAGCCTAAGTAGGATGCACAAGAGTGTCTTTGGCTCAACCTTATTTCTCTTCTGAGCTGGGACATGCATGTATGTTATGCAACCAAATACTCGCAAATGAGATATTGATGGATTTTTACCACTCCATACCTCTTATAATGTTTGATCCTTTATAATTTTTTTACTTCCCTATTGAGAAGATATACGGATGTCTGTAATGATTCATCCCAATAGCGTTCCTCTAGCTTTGTTTTTGTTAGCATGTAGCGAGCCATCTCCATCACTGTGCGATTGTGACACTCAACAATGTCATTTTACTGGGGCATGTAGGGAGAAGTCAAATTATGATTAATGTCATGTTGGTTTAGGAAGGCCAAGAACTTCTTTGATGTGAATTCCCCCCCTCGATCTAAGTGAAGTAGAAGAAGTGGTTGTCTGATCTCTTTCACAACATGCTGATAGAAATTCTGGAAATGTTGAAGAGCCTCACTTTTCTTCTTCAGGAAATAAAACCACATCTTGTGAGAGTGGTCATCCACGAATAGTTGGAAATAATTGTATCCTAAAAATGAAGCAGGTAGCGGGCCATTCAGATCAATATGAATGACCTAGAGATGATTCTTGGCATGGATGGTGCTCACCTGAAACGGATCCCTGTGTTTTTTTCTTTCAAGATAGATAAGGAAAATAGGAAAGAAACTGGATAATTTGGGTAGTCCATGGACCATTTCTTTTGAACTCATCTAATGCAATGAACTAGTCTATATCTAAAATTCTAGAGTGTAGTAGATTCAACTATTTATGCAGATAAAGCTATTACAGAAGATGAAACAATATCTAAAGAAAATAACTTATATTTTAGAAAATATCTAGCAATAATCTTACCTTGTCGTGAGATCAAGCACGATTTAATGCCATTTTGGACAAGAAATTCTACCTTCAGGTGATGATTCAAGAGTTGAGTCACTGACAAGAGGTTGTTATTCAAGCCAAGAACATATAGTACCTTTATAAGTGTACATTTTCATGGTCCCATAGGAATGGTGACTTGGCCTATTCCTTATGCAACACACTCTTTTTCATCAACTATGCGAACTCGATCTCTATTTGGTTGTTCGTTCAGTGAAATAAAAACCTTCTTATCACATGACATGTGCTTAGTGGCACCTGAGTTTATCAACCAGAATCTCTTATTCGGTTGCAAAGTTTTGGAGACTAACACAAGGTTCTGTCCATAGTCTACTCCTCCTGGTGACTCCTCAGCAGAGTCATCATCTTGTTAAGTGGCGAGGTTTCCCTTCTTCTTTCTTCAATGGGGAGAGAATTTGGATTTTTGAAAATCATTACTCCTAAATGTTCTTGTTTGGATTGAAGACCTTTGTTTCAAACCATTGTACCAGTAGTGATCAATGTAGTGAGTTTTGGTTTTGCAAATGTGACACCACCTCTTTGAATTTTGATCTTTCTGTTGTGGATTTGGTTTCGATTGAGTTGGATTCTCTGGGTAACCCTTCTAATTATTTTGGCCACAGTATGGCTTTGAGAATAGGGATGTATCCCAAGTCTCCTCTTGAGATAAATTAATGGCCTTCTACTGCTACAATAAGTTCATAAGTTCTTCGAATGACACTATTTGTTTAGATACACTTAGTGTCGTAATGAACACTCAAAACTTAGAAGGGAGTACTCTCAAGGTGATTGGTACCAACATGGAATCCTCTATCATCTCACCAAGTGATAGAAACTCTGATTGTAGCTCAGCCACGTGATGTAAGAACTCCTCAACTCTCTCATTAGACCCCATAGATAGGGTGTGAAGTGTGAGTGAATATGGAGAATATTAGTCTAATTTTTGGCCTCATAAATGGTTTCCAAATTATCCCAGACCTCCTTTGGTTTCTCCACATTCCAAACATGTGGTTGCACATCATCATTGATACTGAGCATTATCACCATCAAGGCTTTGGCACTTGCCATCTCATACTTCATGAGTTCATCAGAGGCTGTGGGAACGGTCACATACCCGGTGACAATTCCCCATAATCCTTCAAACTGGAGGATTGTCCTCATTTTTTTTTCCAGGATGCAAAATTGGGCCCTTTAAGTAACTGAGCATATGAGAGTAGAAGTTATGGTGAGGAAATTGTAATAAAATAAAATATTTTTTATTGATTTATTGATTTCTAAGAGATATTACAACTTTTACTCACTTATGAGAAGTACTAGCTCGTAGATTGTCTCGATACTCGTGTGCTAAGAGAAGGTGACACTTTGTGGGGTGTTCTTATTCGTCTTCACAATTAGCATCGTAGCCAACTTTGATATCTTCCTCGCACTCGTTTTGCTTGGCAGCTAACGTCGAATAGAAAATATTCTAGAATGTTTTTCCAAACTAGCTTGTCAAAGGATAAATTGTTGGTATTTCAAAGCTTGTTGATCAAATAAAAGTAGGCCTAGAGCTCTCTTGAGCATCTTGATGGTATTCTTGTGCTTGCTATTCTTTGGTTTGGCTCCCGGCAGTCTCGATATTCTCATGCACATTTGACATTCAACATTTGCATAAAATAATCATCGTTGCCTTGGTGGAGGCATCTTCTTCAGACAATAATGGCACTCCACGGTTATGATAGTAGAGACAGAATGTTTATTCAATGCATATTGCAAAAAAAAATAACATAGCCATATAAAGGCTGCGGGTGGAGGGTGACACTTATAACTATCCACCATGACAACAATGTATTAAATATTAAACTAATGTTAACATTCCCCCCCTTAATACATTGTTTCTACATATGTACCCCCCTAAACAAATCAAAATTCACCTTGCCGAGAGGCTTGGTGAGAATATCTGCAACCTGAAAATCATTAGGGCAGTACTGGAGCTGAATTTGGTGGTTCAAGACCTGTTCACGAATGTAGTGACATTCAACCTCAATATACTTTGTTTGTTCATGAAAAACAGGATTCTTCACAAGCTTCAACACACCTTGATTGTCCTAGTGAATGATGGGAGGTGTCTCTTTAGGAATCCCTATATCTACAAGAATGCAACGTAACCAAATCACTTCGCACACAGCTCCTCGTGCGGCGTGGTATTTAGCCTTTTTGGATGAGAGAGAAACAACAGTTTCCTTCTTGCTAATCCACGAGATAGGTCCAGATCCGAGATGAAAAACATACCCTGAAGTGGATTTCCTATCATCAATGGATCCTGCATAGTCCGAGTATGTATATCCTTGTAAGAAGAATTGAGTGTTCTTATGATACTCCAAATCAAAGTCAAATGTACCTCAGATATATGTCAACAAATGATTTTTTGTTATCCAATGACATTTCTTCAGCTCTTACATAAATCTGGCGAGATATCTCACTGCAAAGCAAAGATCTCACCTGGTATAAGTCAAGTAAATGAGACTCCCCACAAGCTACCTGTAGTGAGTGCCATCTACCTGCGGTGAATCCTAGAATCTAGATAATTGCAAACCTTTTTCCATAGGGGTGGACATAGGTTTACAATCTAACATACCATAATTCTCTAGGAGTGTCTTGGCATATTTCATCTGGTAGATGAAGATATGATTCTTCTTATGCCATATCTCTAAGCCAAGACAGTAGTGAAATAGCCCCAAATTGGTCATGTCGAAGGATTTCTTCATATCATTCTTTACATCATCCACAAGATTGTCAGAACTTCCTGTGATCACAAGATCATCTACGTGTACAAAACCAGAATAACAATCTCTATTCCTACCTTTCTCGATATACAAATTTGTATCTGAGGGGCTACGAGTGAATCCATGCTACAATAGGTGATCATCAATTTTTATATACCATGCCCTAGGTGCTTGTTTGAGTCCATAAAATGACTTTATTAGACGACATACCCTGTGTGGTTGATGGTCATCTACAAACCCTTCAGGTTGGGCCATGTATACTTCTTCTTTGAGATCACTGTTCAGAAAAGCACTCTTGACATCCATCTGCTAAAGTTTCCATCCATTTTGTGCTACCAATGCATAGACAACTCTAATGGTTTTGATCTTCGCAGTGGGTGCAAAGGTCTCATCATAGTCAATTCCTTCTTGCTGAGCATAACCCTTTGCAACAAGTTGTGCTTTGTGTTTGTCGATTGAACCATTTTCCTTATATTTTGTTTTGAAAATCCATTTGCAGCCAATGGATTTCTTACCTGGAGGTAGATTGACAAGTTCCCACGTTTGATTCTGAAGTAGGGAATCATATCCAACATTCATAGCATGTTTCCACTGTGATTGGTCTAATGCCTCATGAAGATTGTCAGGTTCGGTGCTATCAACAACTGAACTCATGAGTGCAAAATTTACCTCATGTTTGGTTTGACTTCGTGTTCTGACTCCCGTAGAAGTGCCTAGAAGTGAGTTCAGGTGTGCATCCCTAATAGTATTCTGGACCCATTTCAGACGTTGGTGCTATTGTTGCTGATGTGAAGATGTGTTTTCCAGTGTGCCTAGTTCAACGAATAAGTCTCCACTCAGCTCTTCTTCTCTCTGAGAAGAATCATCTTTCCCATCATCTGGATGTGTGAGTAATCTATGTGACGAGGTCGATACTGGATCTCCATTGTGTGGTAGGGAATCAAAGGATGACTCGTCACACACCACATCTCGACTCTTGTAGATCTTCTTCATCTCAGGATCTATGAAATGATATGCCTTTAAGGTAGTACTATACCCCAAGAAAAGACATGGCAGTGTCTTTAGATCGATCTTTTTCCTTTTATTATCTAGAACATGCATATATGCAGTACAACCAAAAACTCTCAAATGATAGATAGAAGGTTTATGACCTGTCCATACCTCTTCATGTGTCCTATTCTACAAGATCTTCATGGGTGCCTAGTTGAGTAGATACACTACTGCCTAGACTACTTCTGCCCCAAAACTGATCCTCCAACTTGGCGGTGGAGAGCATACAATGATCCATCTCCATGACAGTCCTATTGTGTCACTCATAAATCCCATTCTGTTGGGGTGTGTAGGGTGCAATCAGATGTTGTTGAATGCCATGCTGCTTCAGGTATGCTAAAAACTTCTTTGATATAAATTCCCCCCCTCGATCTGAGCGAAGGAGAAGGAGAGGCTTCCCAGACTACCTGGTGGTGTGCTGGTAAAAGGTTTAGAAATTGGAAAATGCCTCACTCTTCTTCTGGAGGAAATATAGCCACATTTTCCGTGAGTAATCATCAATGATGAGCTGGAAGTATTAAAAACCTTGGAAGCTACCTGGTAGGGGTCCACACAGATCACTGTGTACAACCTGAAGATGCTCCATAGAATGATAAGATCTCTATTTCAACAGACCTTTGTGTTGTTTTCCCATAAGGCATCCTGAGAAAATAGGTAAAGAATGGGAGAGTGGAGGAATCCCTCTTACAATTTTCTTGGTGCTGAGCTGATACAGAGCCCCGACAGAAAGATGACCATATCAAAAGTGCCATAGTGCAGTGGACTCCGACATTGAAGTAGAGAGAGAAATGTTAGATGCAGTGACCACATCTAGTGAAAATATACGGCCCTTCATAAATGCTTGAGTAATAACTGAGTCTCCCTAGGAAATGATGCAGGACTTGACCCCTTTCTTAACAAATAATTCAACCTGCATTCGATGATTGTATACTCATTGTGTGAATCTTTGTCTGAAGATGTAACTTTTTCGTCAGATTCTTGGCTTCATAGATGGTACACAATGTAGCCCATGCTGTTCGTGGATAGTGCTGTGCCGTTTTTATCTTGCAGCGCATGCGAGACTCTGACATGCTTCACGCCGAGTGTGTTATAGGTACCTCTAACCATATGGGTGCGTTTGCTTGCCCTCTGAGCCTGTACCTTATACGTATTGTACCCTATCTTCTTGTGTGCATGTTATTACAGCCGCCCGTCCCTCAGAATACTCTTTTACTATGTGCAGTCGGCTTTTCACGCCTATCTTGTCTTATCTTCTCAACCGTCGTATCTATACACCGCTACCTTGCTAGGAATATTGGCGGCACACTTCAGTTTTGTCACCCAATGCATATCGCACGCCTTTTGATGTCTGTACTTTTGGTGGTCTTGCCGCTGACGAAGTGTGCCCTGGGATTGCCCCTTGATGTTATTTGTGGCGGTACTACCACTTCGGGATTTGCGTGGCCTTCGAGCACGTCATCACGGGATTTTGACCACTTCATTCACCGGTTCCCTCCGCCAGCGAATTTCACCACGTGGACCACCACCCTCACTTCCTGTTATGTGGCTGCGTGGTATATATGTGTTGATTTTCAGCTGCTCCGCAAGTTCGCGACGGACCGGTTGACACATAGTGCGGGACTTGACATCCTCGTCGTCCCCATCGGTTTCATCTGAGAGCAGGAGTTCTCCTGCATATTCGTCCTATCCTCTCGCAAGTAAGGCTTTCTACCAAATGTCCGTTAGTCATTCTACTACGCTATCTTTTGAGCTCGTGTTGTACTTGCTTGCAGTTTTGTCATATTCCAGGTATCGATGCGTACAAACCTCGGCCTCCCCATGTTTACAGTAGAGGATATGTGGTGCTTCCCCAATGTAGGGTTGAGATCAACCTCAGCATAAGGCTTTAGGGGTATAATTATTAGCTCTGTTGCGATCACGTGCCCCTTGTTCCACCTAGCACCAAATCACATAATGGTGGTGGGCGGGGCGTTCTGCCATGACACGATCTCAACCACACATTCCCCCATTTGCATCGACCATCACACCACCACTGTCTGGTGACTTCCTATGGGAGTGCATGTTCTCTTAGCATACGTGCGCGCATCGACAACTATAAATTCTGCGCGGTGGCGTGGTATACATTTTCATATCACGCTCACACAAATGTACTATTATGTTTGTGTCAAACCTCAGGCTACAGATGCACCACACTCGTTCTTGCAGAACACTACGCGATGTATGTGGGATTTAGCTTGTTTTGCCGTGTTAGCGCGGAACTATGTCTGCAGGCAACATAACTAGAACTTCAATACATCTGATTCATGTAGTGCACGCTTCCTAATTCAACTGGCGGCTACCGGCGTACTGACAGATCTATGTCGATACCAGAAATTTACGTCGATATTCTATACTTGAGCACCACACTGTAATTTATATTTAAAGAGTCTGCCGTACGTGCTCAAGATACTACCCTGGCACGGAAACCCATTGACTTCAGCTGTTACTTCTTGGGCTTCCATAGTGACCCAGTGCTCGTAACACTCTTGGCATCAGAAATGTGCGACATGCACACGCTGGAAACTATCAAATGTGGCTCTGCTGAAATGCGAGTGCTCGTGGTGGGCAGAAATACAAGGCCAACTGGTAGCTCTATGGATATTTTCCTCCTCCATGTCAGAATAATAGCAAGTCTTTAGACTCCCACATTTCAATACTAGGCAATTTCAAGACTCCTCCCACAATATGGGCTACACACATAGGTCATAGAAGGTTTCCATTGAAACAGGTTGATCCTCCAATGTTGGACGCATGGGATCTCCAAACTGCCATGCCCACTGGTGAAAGAAAAACACGGGTCTTCAAACACTGGATAGACTTCCATGCAGGTGTCAGTGCTAGAGAAAAGAGAATGCCTTCCACGCAAGTGTCAGTGCACTGCCACACCCACGTCCAAACAAAAAAACAATGGCTCCAATGAAAAGAACCTGGTCTAAGAATGTTAGCAGTTCATTTGGAAGGAACATCGGCTCACCACCTCCACGCTAGAAGGTCATTTGGAAGGAACAGAGGCTCATCACTACCACACACAACATACAAACAATATGCCAAAAATTATTTTCTTGCTCCAAAAACTAGCACCCCAATCTTCACGCAGGCAGAGGAATGAAAAACTGGCACTCCAATCTTCACGCAGGTAGAGGAATGGAGAAATGTTCTGATACCAATGATGGAAGGAGACGAATGTTTTATTCAATGCGTGTTTTGAAACAAATACAACAAGCCAAATATATAGGCTACGGGAGGATAAAAGGAGAGAGGACAGTTAGATAATTGTCTACAAACAAAAACTAACAATGTATTAACTAAACTAATGCGCTAACAAAAATACCATGATTCGAGCTAGAAGATAGATTTTCATAAATGTAAGAGAAAACTTACACAAACCCATAGTTGACTTAAAAACAAAAAATCCAAATAGATGTATGGATTAAACATTCCTCGGTAATGAAAACTACAAGTCAAATCCCAAGTAGGTCAAGCAAAAATAGCCAAGAATAGTCTTCTCAAAATGTTAAGCTAGAGAAGCTCCCATTCCAAAAAAAATTCGTTACATCCCATACAAGAAAACCATAGCATGACCAGAAAAAAAAATATTACTGCAAGCATCTGGAAGAGACCCGTATTTTCTTTAGAATATAAAAATACGGAACCCAGATAAAAATTGTAATCACTTAAATTATAAATGGTTATCGATTTATTCGATCCCACTGAAATCAAAGACTGAAATATTTGTCCGCATTTTAAAAAAAAAATTATTTTAACCCAACTAACAGAGCTAGCAATACATTACAAAAGTACAGTTTCTTTTCATTGACTCATCCATATATTTCAAACTCGAAAGGGATAACATCAAAACCCAAAAGCATTCATAATTTAAAAGTAATTTAAACAAGACACACAAAATGAATCATTGCAAGGATTTCGTTTATACAAGTACAAAGTAGAATTAGTTGAAGAGAGAGAAAAAGGGATGTTTCAAGCAAAATTCCATTTGATGAAATGAGAACATTTCATTTCAAGAGATTGTTAAAACTAGCAGATGTTAAATTAGGTATTGCTTAACATGTCTGTATTTTAGCTTCCACACATTGCTCATGCCTGGCACATCCACAATAAAGCTACGACATGAAACCTCTCCCTTTTCTCTCGAGTCCCACTTGTTGGATGCCCATGCTTGCTTACTACCACATTGGCACATGCAAGGAGGGGATAAGCGGCAAGGTAAGAGCTCAAGCCTACAAAAATGTATTTGCTGGAAGTTTCAACGCATTTTCTATAGACACCAAATACAATTCCTTCATAACACTCACACAGCCAGGCAAGGCGTATTCAACCACCATAAAATCCAGAGCAAGATTTTAATAAAAAAAGTTACAATTTATGCGTCTAGACTTCATGTTTTGGTGTTTCCTTCGCTGAAATCGAGAGCCAAATAATGGCGTGAATAAAACAATAAATGGAAGTAGGTCACTAAAAAAACCAAGGAAGATTTCATTAATAATCAACTTGGAAACATAGGCAGCTAACTCCCCAATAGTAAATTCCCAACACATTTTTCCATAAATAAAATTAATGGAATGGCAGGTGACCAACTTCAAAATGCATTTCCACTAATTACCAGATCTTAAGAAAATCATTAAAGGTAGTGTAAGTGACCGATAGGGAGGAATAAATTGTGGGGTGTCCTCAAATGTGGCACGGTGTAAAAAGCATGCACGGAGGTCTGGTTGGCCAAGGTAGATTAATTAATCTTTTATTTTTTTTAAAAAAATCATCGGTACTTAAAAAAGCCCTAACAACAGAAAGGGGTTAGGATAATTCTCTAGAATTTAAATTTATAGTGGCATTACACAAACCACATAATTGAGAACTCAATACGCCAATGAGATAATGTCCCAAAAAGACACTACGGGGCACCCTCAACAACGATTCAGCATAACGATGACACAAGGAGGTACAACGTAAAGAAAAGAAAGTAAAATAACTTCGAAACAAGGTCGAATCACTTAACGATCAAAAGGGAACTTATAAAAACATTAGACGTTAAACAACAGGGAAAAGAAGAAGAAACAAGAAGCAACACCGAACGGGCATTACATTTCTACTAAGTTTGAGCCATTGGTTGGCTGCAGGCCTGCATCTATATTATCTATTGTTAGTTGGCAGTTCGGATGCCTTTTTTGTGCTTCGTTGCTTATCTAGATTTTGACCCTTTTTACATATTGGGGTATGGTCCCCATAAAAACACCATTTACCAATAATAAAAAAAATTCTCTTTTTGATCAAGGGTGCTTCAAAAATAGACAATTGTATTCTTCCATTCAAAAAAATTCTTTGTTATTCTATTTGTTTATCTTACCTCTAATTGCAAGTTAATGCACATTTATATTAATAAACTTCATGAATTCATATTTTTACTATATAAATTTAATGAAAAATGGAATGAAACATATAAACACTAAAAACATAAAGAAAGACGACATCAAGGGTCAAAATGTGCCCCTACATTTTTTCTAGAAAATAGAAAAAAAATACAATAATTGTTTAGAAAGAAACCCTAACCAGGGTCCAGACAGGGGCGACGGCTTGGCCTTCATTGGCCAGGTTTATGGAGACAACATGACAAAGCATTTGGGAGGTGTCTTGGGGGGCTCTCCCCTATAAATTGTTTGTGTTCCTTCCTTTTCCATTTTGTCTGCTGTGCTTGGTCCTTTTTCGTGCATTGGAGCCTCAGTAGAAGCTCCTCCTCAATAGTCTGCTGGTTGTTTTAGGGAGCGAGGCAGTGATGGTTAGGGATAGTACAAGAGCGCCAGGATGTAGAACCAAGGTAGGGGTAAGGCGTTTACTTTCCCGGAGGCAGTGAGATCTAGTGAAAGAGAGTCATCCAAAACCATGGCTTACGCCAAATCAACACCCGTGGTATCCTTTAGAGAGGAGGTCTTAGATTCTATGGATTTCTATTGAAATAGAGGACTGATTTGTAGATTCATTAGTAGTTTTCCTTGCCTTCCAGTCCTTCACAAATGGATATTTAAACAATGGGGGCCCATTATAGATGCTAAAGTCAACATCTATCCCTTAACTCATTGAATTTTCATTGAAGTTTGTGATAGTTCCTTTGATAAGGAATTTTTTTTTGGAAAAATATGGGATTTTTAGTTGTACCATCTACTTATGAATCCCCGGTTTCCAAAATTTAACTCGATTACTGACACTTTTAGTGTCAAACATGTGTGGCGAAGATTTCCTTACTTACCCTTGCACTTCTGGAGTGAGCAGTGCTTTAGATCCATGGGGGATGTTTTGGGTAAATTCCTTGATGTTGATCCTAGGACAAAATTTTTTGATCATACCACTTATGCCTATATTTTTGTGGATCTAGATATGACGAATGATTTCCTGGCCTCCATGGAGCTCAAAGTCAGGGACATAATATGGACTCAAAATATGGATTATGAAGGTTTCCTCTTTGGATGTAGAACATGTTTTTCCCTTGGGCATCTCACCTATGATTTCTGAATCATCACGAAGGAAATTAAAGGGAAGGTATCATGGTGGATGGATTTTAATCTAGAAAGTTTGATAGTTTATGCTGATGAAGACAATGATTACTTGAAATTTTCAGACAGTCACATTGGGAGTCGAAGGAAAAGATAATGGAAGAAAAGAATGTGAAGAATTTGGGTGGGACTGTCTCTCTACCCACTTTTGGCGATAATGATCATAAATTCTCAGATAAGGGGGTCACTCCTTTTCTCCCCTTTCTACCTTCTGTTCTCTAGATATAAACATCACGTCTCTTGAAATTAGTCTTCATATCCTCTCAGACGAGAATGTATATCCTAATAGGGGGGAGGGTTGGAAGGTGGTGAAAACAAAAAGAAATGAAAAGATAGTAATTTTCCTCTCAAGATGAGCCTTAGATCTCATAAAGGGAAAGACCCTGGTAGTTAAGTACCTTGGTTGCTGGGCTATGATGCCTTGACGAACCTACCTTGTGGCCTTCATTTTGGTGCTCTCTTGTTTCTGGAATTTGGTTTGTCCAGTTGTTTATTTTTAATCCTATGGGCGTTGTTTTTTTTTTTTCCTTTTGGGCTTTGAACCTTATCTTTCAATTGTATAGGGTTCCCGATCCCTTCAAAATCTATTTTTTACATAATCTAATAAAAAAATGTTTAAAAAGAAAGTAGAAATTTATTATAAATTATAATGTAATATTAATTATAACTGATAATATAATATTATTTATAATAAATTTAATTTAATTAATATTATATATAAATAATTATTATAATATACTAATATTAATTTATAAATTAAAGTATTATACATAATTAATTATTATAATATATTAATATTAATTTACAATAATTTATTATAATAATTATTAATAATAACTTTAAATCATTTTTCTTATTAATATTAATAATGTAATTTTTTTTTTATTGTTATTATTAATATTATATTCTTATTAGAATTTTATTAACATTGATAGTGACATCATCATCGTCAACATAATTTTCATCATCATGTTTATCGTCTTCTTAATCATCACCATCATCCTCATTGTCCTTGTCATCATCATCACAATTGTCTTCATCATCGTTTTCATTTTTATTGTCAACATAGTCATCGTCATGATTACCATCATCGATGTAATCATTGTCATATTATGATCATGATTATTATCTTCACAGTCATGGTCATTGTTATCTTCCATCATCATCATTATTGTCACCATATTTATTGTACATGTTTAGGGTTTAAGGTTTACAAATTGTGGTTTCATACAAGTTTTTGTGTTGTTTAAGGTTTACCATATATGATTATCATATAGGTTTACCATATATGACATTTTAAGGTTTGACATTATAATTTATGGTGTATCATTGTCATCATACTCATTTTATTGTCATTATCATCATCATCACCACCATAAATATAATCATCATTGTTATTGTTATCATTGTTATTGTTGCCATCATCATCATCATGATCATTGTTTACATTGTTATATTCGTCATCACCATCATTGTCATCATTTTCATCATCATCATCGTCATCATTATCACCATCATCAGTATAGCCACCATCAACATCATCCCCATCATCATCACTATGAAAAATAATCTTATTAACAAGATTGATATTATTATGTCAATTTATATATAAATTAAATATTATGATTAGTATTAATTGTTTTAAGTGTGTTATTATTAATATTGATAATATTACGAGAATTTTATTAACATTGACTGTGATATCATCATCATTAAAATAATTTTTTATCATCATGTCTATCTTCACCTTAATCATCATCATCATCATTCTCATTATCCTTGTCGTCATCATCATGTAATTGTCTTGTCATTGTTTTCATTTTCATCATCCTAATTGTCATCATCGATATAATCATCATGCTATTGTGATCATGATCATGATCATCATCTGTGATCATCATCATGATCATCACCATCATTATTATACATTCTTAGAGTTTAAGGTTTACAAATTGTGGTTTTGTACAAGTTTATTGTTGTTTAGGATGAGTGCTAATATTAGGAATGTCAAATAATTTTGTTACGGATCCAATGAAATTTTATGGTTTAATAATATCATTTATAGTGTATTGTTTTCATTGATATCATTTTTGTTGTAATCCTCATTTCTTTTGTCACTATGATTAACATAATTTTAATCTTAGTCATCACCATCATCCTCATTGTTCTTCTTTTCATCATCATTACTATTATTTTTGTCATTGTCTTCTTCATTTTTTTATTTTCACCATCATCATAGCGATGTTCATGATTGTCATTGTCGATATAATCATCGTTTGGTCTTGATCGTGATTTTCATCTTCATGGTCATGATCATTATCACATTCCATCGTCATCATTATCATATATGATTAATGTTTAAGGTATACAAATTGTGGTTTTGTATAATTTTTTGTGTTATTTAAGATGAGTACTAATATTTATAATGTCCCATCAGTTTGTTAGGGATCCAATGATATTTTAATGTTTGGCTATATCACTTATGGGGTATCAACCATGCCATTAGGGTCTACCATAAAATATAAATATGAAAATTAAATAAAACCCTACATGTGGAATCTTAAACACTAAACATGAATTTTTAACCCTGAATTAAAACAGTAAACTCTAACACAACTATTTAAACACTCATGCAAATATCTGAATACAAAACCTAAACCATAGACACAAAATCCAATATTGGGTCCACATTTAGGATTTATGGTTTAGAAATTATGTTCGATAATATGAGTCTTAAGTCAGTAACTAGGTTTTTTTTCATTTAGGTAATTCATATGCAAACTAAATGCCCACATTCCGTTCTTGACTTTATTTTTGGTATCTTCTTATGTAAAATACAATTCCTACATATGCTATTAGGATATCTATCTTAAATAAATCTACATAAAATATGTTTAGAGGTATCATCCTTGAGGCACCTATTACACTTATGTAACAAACAATAGTTTCCTTGAGAAGGATATATCTAGGCATATTTTATATAGATTCATCTAAGATAGGTATACTAGTAGATATATGAATCTTTTAGTGAATCTTGTTGAAAGATAAATAAAATTGTAAAGTAACAAATTATTTAAAACAAAAAATCAACTAATATTATCTCATTGTAACGTAATATTCAAACTAATTAAAACCAAAAGAAAACCATTTAAAACAAAAAACTAAGTTATTATCAATAATTTTACATATAAATGGACCCAGTAAATATTTTATTCTCTATACATTTAAATAAGATATCTAATCTGGAGAAAAATCAACTTATGGTAGCAAGAGCTTTCTTGAAGTGCCCAAATCCTCTGCTCGTCCCCTTCTATGCCCATGGTGTACACAAAGACCTCTCCAAATGTGTGCTTTGAAGCAGATGTCTTGAAATCAGAGGCATATTTCAAGTAAAATGGTCTTATTTACAAATTGAATAATCAATGGGCCTTCTTGAACTTCATGAATTGATATATTCTCTTTAGAGGTCAATTATGGAAGGTAAAGTGGACATTTAATCCATACCTAGAGGTATTTTCATTATTTTCTTTGATATAACCTGTTGATGCAAAATCACAACACCCCCAAAGGTCTTGAGTGTGAAATGTGGAATTCAGTGTGATTGTAAAAAAATGGACCATCTCTCAAGCTATGGGACTTGAAAAACATGAGATGGACCTCTAGAGAAGATCAATTCCTTCTTCCTAGGGTACCTGCCACAAGCTACTCCTGTGCAGGAAAACAATTCTATCATAATCTAAGCATTTCAAGGAGTCAGGGAGAGAGAGAGGGTGAAAGAGAACCTACCTTAAGCCGTGATACACCAGAAAAGGAAGTGGCTGATCAAAAATCCAAACTACTTAAGGTGGAGAGGTGAGAAAATAAGGAGGTGGACAAGATACACCACATACCAGAGATGAACGTCACACATAACACCACTTTAGGACCCATTAAGCACAAGTCCCAGAACCTGCAATAAACATCAGAGTATGCACAATATACCTTGCAATGACGAGAGGTGAGAAGAGACAACAAAATAAGAAAAGGATGGACAAATACATCATGAAACATATTCTATTACTTCACAAGTCACATAGTACATCATCAATGGGCAAGAAAGTGCCATTATAGAGCCATGAAAGGAGGCTTAGACTACACCTTCTATCCTAAGGAAGAAAGAGAGGGGGGGTAGGAGAGAAAAGATGAAAAACCTTTTAGAAAATTCCCCTCCTTTACAATATATAGGAAGAATAAGAGAGAAAGGAGGGAAGAATCTGAATCCTACATTAACCACCCTAAGATATGCATTGAATTATGCCCACTCCAACCACTCCAGAAAGCATCAAAATCCACATCTAATAGTGATGGGATTTACTGTAAGACCCATGCCTCCATCATTGTCCCTTACTGGGAAAGAAAGAGGCCCATTATTCATCATGGCGGCAGGTGGGAGACTTAACAATCCCCAAAACTAGCGGGCCGAAACATTAATGGAGGCAAGTAGGAAGCCGGTGCCGAGAGCTTTCCAAACAGTCCTCTCCCCACCAAAAACTAAGTTTCCAGTTGAAAGATATGGTTGTCTGAAGATCATTGTCATGTTTAACATGGTATCTCAATATTTAAAAGAGTCTATTAGTACAGGGTCCTCGTGGCAGCCTCACACATCTTGAAGATTCATCCCCTTCATCTCGCTCTTAAAATTTTGCCAAACTAACATATGGCGGCTTCCACGGGCTCCTCAGTCTCCTCTATATTTTGCTTGAGTTCTTCCTATTGGTGGAGACACTATGTTTGACCCAAGACACGTGGAGGCTTCACACATGTTTGGAAACTACCCCCTAATTTTTCTTTTGAAGTTACACGCATAAGACATGTGGAGGCCTCCGTAGGCTTTTGGACTTTTCAATGGCCGCCCTTACATTTTCGAACTCTAACACGTGGTCGGTTAGCACTTGTTTGGGGACTTCCTTTTGGGTCACACCTCTTAAAAGTGCCCCAAAGGGGCATGTGGCTCCTTTCACTGGCTCTATCTTGTTTCTTTGTGTTTTGGATAATTCCCTTACTTGGTGGGGCCATACGTTTAACCCTGGACAAGTGGAGGCTCAACGCTTGTTTGGGACTGTCCCTCCAAATTTTACCTTTGAAGTTGTGTTGAGTCGACACGTGGCACCTTCTACTAGGTCTGCCTCTGCTTAGACTTTTCAATGGCCAATTATGTCTTTTCGGGCTTTAGAAATGTGGACAGCCAGTGCTCATCTAGGAGACTCACTTTTGGATTTACCTTTGAAGATGTGTTGTGCTGATGCATGGGGCCTTCCATGATTTTGCAATTATTATCCAATTTGGGTCAATGCCTTTCTCAAACCCTAGACATGTGGAAGCCTCTCCCTCATTTAAGTCTTCGATTTGGGTTGTACCTTTGAATTTTTGCTAATGAGACACATGGAGGCTTATGCCATTCCTCTTAGACTTAGTCAATTAAACAGCCATCTCTATCTGTTTTTCAAACATGGGACATGTGGAATCTTGGCAATCATTTGGGGTTGTGCCAATGAGGTATGTGGCACCCTCCATGGGTCTGTGACTTTTCAATGGCCAATGAGAACCCTGCGGACTTGTGGGCCTGCACTTGAAAACTACACCATTTTGCGGAAAGTGAAAAAGTTTGAAAATGCCCTACAGATCCATCGGCCTGAATTTTCATTTGGAAAATTTTTTCCCCACATCCTGCAGACCCGCTTTTACACTTGGGAAAAATGAGATCTCTGGGCCCGCCGGCCCACATTTTCCACTTAGCAAAAGTAATCCTTCTTGAGCACGCAAGCCCCGCAATTATACTTGTTCCTTTTTTGAAAAGTCTAAAAATGAAAAAATATCTCTTGCTGCCTCACCAGTCCACAATTTTCAATGGCAAAAAATCTTCCCTAGGCCCCTTGACCCACTTTTGGCAAAAACTCCTTCCAAGGCTTGTCGGCCCTTAACTTGTAAAATATGTGGAGTTAGAAGGACTTATTTATATCTTTGGAAAGGGGGAGAAATTTCCTATCTGTTGGAAATGCTTTCAGAGGTCCTTAAGTGCTTAAAATATGTAAAAAAATCATATTTAAGCACAAAAGGGGGAAAATGGTGTTAGTTGACTTAAAAAATAAAGTGTGAGGCTTATATTATTGATCAAACAAGTTGTGGCTCATGGGGATCATTCTTTAGGGGTTGAAATGATCAGTCACCTTC